>SEYY01019161.1:142500-156615 GCA_009176605.1 Armadillidium nasatum | reverse complement strand
ACTTTGAAGCGCACTTAGATTAAGAGAAGTGAGATCGGCGTTCAAATCTCTACTGCGTTTACCTTACGTTATTTTAAGCATAGAAATCGCTTACAGTTAACGTACAAAAGAACATAACAAATAATATAAACATAGAAATCGCTTACAGTTAACGTACAAAAGAACATAACAAATAAAAACTAATGAATGGGTCTAACTGTTAACTATATATATATACATATATATATATATATATATATTATATTATTATATATATATATTATATATTATATTATATATACTATATATATAATAATATATATATATATAATATAACCTCTGGTGGCAAAGGCCATAAGATTTCTAATTTCCACAAGAGTTGGGGAAATACCGGAAATCTGGTCAAGTTAAAGGCCGACATGTCCCGATACACAACCTTTGAAGATGTGTAAGTCAAAGGAAGTTGGGAAAATTGATAAAGAGAGAGTATTCCAAACTTTGACAGTAGATGCATGTAAGAGGTCAGAGAATTGGACAGATAAAGGATGAGACGTTGTAGAAAGGCGTTTCGCACGAACCCTTCTTAATTAATGGAGTAAGTATGCGACGGGAGAGTTCAGAAAATCAGTGTTCTTTGTAATAGCGATAATATAGAGACAGTGTCACATCAATTAGACTGGCAAAAAGAGACTGGTGAGAATTAGTGAGAGCGGAAATATTGATAAGACAAAAAATCCTAGACTTCACTTTTTACCAACACACCAACAACACCTCTTTAAATAGAAGGCAACTGGAGTGGCTTGAAGAAATTAAGAAGGAGCCTCAGGACACCCATCCTCTTAGAAGCTTGTTTAGAAAAAGAAGTAATGCGATCTTTCCAGGAAAGATCAAGAAAAACAAGAAACACAAAGAATATTAAGGACAGACGAAGGTTTGAGTTGTGTGGAAGGTTGTGTCAAGTAGAGAGAGAATGAGGAACTGAGCTTTTGAGGCATTGAAAAGGGCCATATTTTTTCTTCCCCAATTTGAAATACTAGAAGGATCGGAGGTTAATTTCTCCAAGGCTACCCTCCTTGCGTCAAGTAACTGCTGTTGGGAGGGGCGTTTTTCAAAGTGAAGGAAATAGTGAAGAGTAGAGTAATCAACATAAGTGATGATACAAAAAAAGGTCATTATTGAAAAGTAGAAAAAAGTTAAGAATACTTTCCTTGAGGAAAACCACTATTAATAAATTAAAGGATGGGGTCGTCTACAACGCGATGAAAGAAAGAGAAAGAAATAGTTTGAGAAAAGATTTCAAACTCTATCGAAAGCTTTCCTGCTTTTGCTTTTGTTTCAGCAAAAGATTCACCGAAATGAAAAAGAGCGAAGGATCAAGAGTCAGAAAGAAGGGAAAGAAGATCACTATGAATATAATGTTTTTACGAAAGCCATACTGGCTATCAGAGACAAGATTAGGAAAACTGAGATGCTTCCAAATCTACCTGTTAATAATAGATTCGAAAATTTTAGAAAATTTGGAGGTCGAGAAATGGGACGAAAGTTGGAGGGTTAAGAGAGATCCCCCTTTTTCACCACAGCCTGAATGAGCGAAAGTTTCTAGCAAGAAGGGAAGGTTAAAGTAGGTGGGTAGTTTACGAAGGTAGGGTGTAAGCTCAGAAACACAAGTTTTGAGAACCATAAGAGAAATACCATCAAGGTCATATGCCTTCTTAGTGTAAAGTTCGGAGAGAGCAGAATTGACGTCTTTAGTAGAAATTATAATATCAGGCATAAATGAGTTTGAGGGTGTTGAAGGAAGAAGAGGAATAGCTCAGAAATCATCTAAGGTTGAATTAGAAGCAAAAGTTTGAGAAAACAATTTAGCTTTAGTAGAAGGCAAAAGGCAGTTATGACGTCAGAGGATACTAGAGGAGGGAAAGATGAAGAAGAAAGTTAGGGTTGATATTTTTAACAAAATACCAGAGTGAATAAGGAAGAGGAACTAGAAGATTATTGCATTTGCAACGGAGAAATGGGCTTTTGGGGTTACATAGAATAAATTTTATACTGTTCCAGGATGAAATATAAGTTGCATGATTTTCTGGAGTTTGAAGACGGCGGTAATAGCACACGAGCAAGTAGAGTTAAAACAAGGTCTGTTAGGTTTAGTCGAACTTAAAGAATATGGAATGTACGCTTCTATGCCAGAAAGAATCACCTCGGTTATACGCTTTGAACATTCTGAGGGACCCCTCCCACGAAAACAGTAATCATTTCATGGGAAGTCATAGGAGTACAAACACAATTCAGACCAGTTAACAGCACCGAATTGCCATAAACGTCTCCTAACCGAAAAAGGGGCCGTTCATTCAGAAGATTTGAAGAGACAAAGCAAGACATAGAGATAAGGTGATCGAATGAACCCAGAAGAGGTAAAGAGTTTATCAATGTAAGGAGAAGGATAAAAAGTTTTAAAAAATCGAGGATGTTTGGTTCATTACCAAGACGGTCAGATATACGAATTGAAAGTTGCATCAACTTCTCAAGACTGTTCTGGATAGAAAATTGGTAGGCGAGTTTATCAACTGGATCATGAGAACTAGATGAAAGCAATTAGCGGTTTTGAAAGTTGAAACCTCCTAAAATTATGATTTCAGAGAAAGGAGAAGAGGAAAGAATATTACATTTTGAAGTTAAGATAGTCGAAGAATTTTTTATATTTTGTAGTGTTAGGAGATAAGTAGACAGACAAACAACATAGTTGCGCACATATGCGCAACATTCGCCTTTGGCTGAAAATTGGAATAGAGATGGTAGGAAGAAACAGAGTAGGGTTTGCTGTCAGAGCACTCAGACACCTGAGTTTCAATTAAGAACAAGAGATTTCTTGTCTAGGAAAAAAGAGGTGGTGTTCTAGAAAGTGGAAATTAGACAAGAGACCGCGAATGTTGCAGAAATTAACCAAAAAAGAAGACTGTGCACCGGGCAAGCTGGCAGCATAGTCTTGGAGTGGAACCAACTCCATCACCGGAGGCCACCATCTCTAAAGTAGTGATGGGGGAAGGGGTGGTTGAGGTCTATCTTTGGAAGCCTCTCTCTGTGTTTCTCCGAGGCAGCTTTATGGTATATATATATATATATAATATATATATATATATATATATATATATATATATATATATATATATATATATATATATATATATATATATATATATATATATTATACCACCTTCATGTTTATTAAGTATTCGAGCGCTTCAGGTGTGCAATAAATCTAAAAAGTCCCACACATATATTTAAGAATTTGAAAGGATTGGTAGGTCTGTAGAGGCAAGTATGAAATTTCAGTTTTGAACATTCTTTTGGTAAAAGCTAGTATATTATAATAATAGTATTTAAAAATAATGATAGTAATAAAAGTTAATAATAGTAATAACAATAATAAGTATTATTTACTATTATTATTTTTATTAATGGTAATAATGATAATAATAATAATAATAATAATAATAATAATAATAATAATAATAATAATAATAATAATAATAATAATAATAATAATAATAATAATAATAATAATAATAATAATAATAATAATAATAATAATAATAATAATAATAATAATAATAATAATAATAATAATAATAATAATAATAATAATAATAATAATAATAATTTTTATAATTTATTTTTATTTTTCTTTTCTTTTGAAAATTATATTAATCTCTCTCTCTCTCTCTCTCTCTCTCTCTCTCTCTCTCTCTCTCTCTCTCTCTCTCTCTCTCTCTCTCTCTCTCTCTCTCTCTCTCTCTCTCTCTCTCTCTTCTCTCTCTCTCTCTCTCTCTCTCTCTCTCTCTCTCTCTCTCTCTCTCTCTCTCTACTCTCTCTCTCTCTCTCTCTCTCTCTCTCTCTCTCTCTCTCTCTCTCTCTCTCTCTCTCTCTCTCTCTCTCTCTCTCTCTCTCTCTCTCTCTCTCTCTCTCTCTCTCCTCTCTCTCTCTCTCTCTCTCTCTCTCTCTCTCTCTCTCTCTCTCTCTCTCTCTCTCTCTCTCTCTCTCTCTCTCTCTCTCTCTCTCTCTCTCTCTCTCTCTCTCTCTCTCTCTCTCTCTCTCTCTCTCTCTCCAATATCAAAAACAAAAGAAGTCTATGGTAAATTTACTCCTTATTTCCTTCTACATTGTGCATCTGTATAAAATTGGTTATTTAAACATGTTTTTCACATTTACTAAGATTTCACGAATCTGTTAATTTATTTTCTTTCAGTTTGGCAGTAATACTTTGGCAGATTTACGTAAAAAATGATTTCATTCTCATTACTTTTTTTCATCTTATTGTATTCGTTTATTTCCCTTCTTTCCCTTGACTCCCTCCTATTAAACACCTCCCATCAGTTATATTTAATATTTAATAAATAACGATATGGCGCGATTTTTTAAAATCCCATTTCTCATAAAAGGTCCTTTTCCAATGCAAAACATTCCCATTTTATTGAACTCTTTTTTCCTTCAGTTGTGATGATGTACCATATAAACGCATTGCTTATCCTCCTTCTCCTCTTGCATAGTTTAATGTCTATTATTCCTTTAATGCGAGGAAACTGGTACTTCTGCACATCAAATCAGGATTCATCGAGATTACCTTGATCACGTGATCCTTTTAGGTCTCCTTTCCTATTCTTTACCCTAAAACTGACATTTCCATAAGACATATGAATTCATAGAGATCACATCTCCAGACTAAATGATTCATCTGAATCTTCTTCCCGATTCTTTGTCTTTACGATCATTTCCTTTCTCTCAACTTCCTGTCGTTGCCTCTCGCTTGTTTTATCATTATTACTTATCCTTACCAAATTTTATTTCTCTGAAACAATCATTTAAGGTAAACCCGGAACTCGTTCTATATATATATATTATATATATATATATATATATATATATATATATATATATATATATATATATATATATATATATATATATATATATATATATATATATATATATAATATATATATATATATATATATATATATATAATTATTATATTTATTTATTTATTTATATTCAAGCTCTGAATAACATAGTTAATTAAATCAGTAGGAATATTGTAAAGCATTGCACCAGTTTTTCGTTTTGCGCTTATATGTTAATTAAGGCAACATATAAGAGTTTGTAAGAAATAAGTTGTCTTAAAAAATGTAAATATTTTAATATTCTTAACACTATAATTTCGAGTATTGACATTGATTACTCTAAGTAAAAAAGACTTATTTTTCTGCGGCATATTTTATTTTATTGTTAGATAGTAGGCAACCATATTTTTGCTTTTTAATATTGAAAATTCAAAGCAGAGATATGTATTTCTTTCATCAAGCTATATTTATCTTTTTATAATTTTTATTTATTTTGATTTTTTTTAAAAAAAATAAATAAAATAATGTTAATTGAAGTGCTGCACATCCAACTCGGATTTCATTTACCCTTACAATCATTAAATCAAACTTCAGAGTTATGGTCTTATGGAGCTTATAAAGTTTAATAAAAAGGAATGTTTGCAACTAACTTTTTTTACTTACAATTAATTATAAATATTAAAAATATTTCGCATTACAGGTAAAGGTTAAGCAGATTTTCGATAGTCGACCATATTTTTGAGATATATCAGTAACTATATAAAGACCCGTTATATAATTTTAATACATCTAATGTTAACCTAACTTAACATAGCGAGAACTAACCTGAAGTAACCTATATATTGTAACTAATAACTAAACAATTTTTATTCCAAACATTGATTATTGATTATTTTTAAGCGATATAAATATTGATATATCAATGTCTAAAGACCAGAAATCTGCCTAACAAAAATCTGTGTTGGGAAAAATATATTTTCAAGACAGCTTAAACTCCTCCCAAAACATTGCGGATTCACAGATCCTACTTCTCATTCCTGACAAAATCCATGCCACGTTTAAATTTCTAATGATTCTTTAGCTTGGAAAAGATCAAATGCCTGTTTTAATAAATATTCCGATTATCGATTTATAGGATATATGGCCGATATGTCAAATTACCGATAATGAATGGATTATATTTTCAATTTCATGTACCCACTGATATTTTTGTTGAAAACGATTAACAGTTGTTTTAATTATTTGTTTTAAATTATATTTTAAATTATTTTCAAAGAAATAAACATTCTACATTTAGCATTCATTTGGCATATTCCTACTAGTTTTAGTATTTTTTATTTGGGTAGGATTGCTTAAAATAATTAAATTGGATTACCTGGAAAATGTTAAAAAATGGGTTAAATCTGGCATTTTTTATTTCTTAGTTTTAAAAATAATTTCAAATGCAATTTAAACATAAATAAACTACAAAATAAAAATTCAAATCATCTTTGAAAAAGATATAGTGGCCATAGAAAACGAATGTAAAGTTCTGGAACATATTTCGTTACATATTTTATTTATTTTAGATTTTTATTTTTATTTTTATTATTATACTGTGCATTATACAGCATACGACATTATACAATGTTGCACCATTTGATATATTGAATCCTATTTATTAATATCGATTTTTTTTTAAATAAGTTAAAACGTATAAGAATACACGTCTGAAAAGTACAGAATCTTGTTCTAGAATCGATATTGGTGGACGAAAGTGTTGGACTTACAACTCTTCTCACTTCTAAATTCAAGACAGAATCTGGATATCTGAGTTTTTGAACTCCTTTTTACATTAACAGTGAGTTAAGATTGTGATAGATTAATTTCGTGATGTCTATAGTTGTTGGACATTACATTTTGTTTCACACGAATATCTAAAAAAAGGTTTTATCTTAGTGTATTGGTGAAAGAGCCTCTATGTTTTCACCTCGCGTATTTTATTATTCATTTATCAAGGCATAGGCCTATGAGCGATAAAACTGTGGATGAGACCTATAAGGCCACGTATCTTTTGAAGTAGGTCACTTTGAAGATAGAGTTTGATAGATAAGAGTTTTTGAGTGTAATTAAAAAAAGTCACCATCATATGATTTTCGTAATTGCATTGCTGGTAAAAAAAAAAAAATTTGAAACTGTCAGCACGTTCCCACATAACCCATTCTACTATTAAGTAAACTAAAGTTATCTAAGTATGCAATGATAGGCTTCCAGTAATACGGTATAAAAGAACAATAAATAGAGACATCAAAGTTCAAGGATCAAAAATGGTTGTTGACAATATTTATACAGACTTAATGTTACTGATTATAGACTGACTGGGCCCTGGCAAAAAATCAGGGAAAACGGGTTAAAATTGCAAATTATACTTATTAATGGTGGATTGAATCAAACAAAATATAAGAAAATTAAGATTTTTTTTTTTTTTTTTTTTTCCTCAATATTTTCTGTTTCTTTTGACCACTCCTTTTCTGCTAGTGAATGTTCATCCTTGTGTTTTGATTTAAGATGCCCCCATAAAGATTTTTGGTTGAAAATTTTTTTACTTGGTGCACACAGAGATTCTCATCTAATTTCCTGACTGCAGATGTTACATTTAGCTATTTCGAGTCTATCCTGAAACATTGTAAAGTACTCCTATTCTGCTGAAGCTGATCTTTGTATTTATCTATTTTACTTTTTTTTATTTTTTATTTTAGTTTTTTTAATGTTTGCTTCTCACTGACATTGCCCTATTGGAGGGGAGGAGCTCTCTAGGTAGTTTCTATCTAGGGTCCTCATCAAGGATTGAGACCATGCTATCAAGTATATGAGTCAATCATTCTACTTTTACGCACTAGTGTCTCCAAGCATCATTGTATATGGTAATGAATTTTTGTATAATACATCTCCTGATCTACATATAGAGCACAATTAGATATGTAGCTATTCAGTTAATTCTATTACAATGGATTAGTAATTGGAGTTTGTACATCAATCTGGGAATCATACAGTACTTATAATAATAGATTGTTTAATAATTAAATACAATGCCTTTGTAATACTGCTACTACCTTCCTTTAGAATTCTGCCATATATTCAATTGAGTAAAAATTTAATTTTTCTTACCTTAATTTCAAATGTTGAAAGCCTATTACATGCATACCACTAGAGGCCAACTGGGGTTAGAATTTTGTTGAGGATGGGGACGTGGACAGGGCCAGGGCTGGGATTGCCTAAAATTTGTAAGGAGGTCAAAAGCACTGAAATTTTGGTTAAGAAATTTAGATGTAATTTTATTTGAGATTAGTTTAATTATAAAGAAGGAGTAGAATAGCCAATATTCATTTAAATTAATGATTACATGCATTTTTTTCAGAAAAAAATTAAAAAAATTACACATTTTGGATAAAAGTTTGAAAAAAGTAGCAAAAATATAAAAAAATATTTTTCTGATTCCTAATAATGATTCAACAGGGTTAACTTAGATTGTTAAAGTTTGAAAAAATGTAAGATATAAAACTTTCACTACCCTCTGTTCCTGAACATTTCACTCCCCCAAATTCTAAAACTTATGATGTAAACATTCAAGAATATTCTGATAGTGAATAGTGATTTAAGTGAATGAATTGTTTATTTCCTCTTTTATGTTGCATTCATTTTGCCCTCCCATATATGTAACAAAGAATAATAGAATTAAAATCTTAATTTTTTTATATTTTGTTTGATTTAATCCACCATTAATAAGTATAATTTGCAATTAATCCCAGCAGGGTAAGCCCTGGTTTTCCCTGATTATTAGTTGGTGCTGAGGTCAGTAAAAATGGCTGGGGTTTACTAGTGTCCTGGTCGATCCATACATACCACTAACTATTAGTCTGTAAACTATTTTTCCAATATTTCCTCAGTAAACACTGATGAAAATTAAGAGTTGAAAATGTTAACTAATTCCTTTTCCGACTTAGTAAATTGTCATCAATTTTAATTGGATCAATTGTCCCATTTTTACTTTTAAAGCTGAAAAACATTCAGATTCTTATTACTATTCCTTGTTAAATTAATTTCTACTAAATTCTCTTTGCTTTAAGTTCATTTCCAATTTTTTATTTATTTTTTATATATATATAATTTACTAAATCTTTCTCCCTACTACCACCCTTGAATATTTTAAAATGTACACTTTTCATTGATTTTCTCTCTTCTCTATACCACCAACTAAGTTTTCACCACCCTAATGGGTTTACTTTTAGAAAATACTGACTAAATATTAGTCAAAATTTGTTTGAAGCATTCTCACAGGACAAACTATTTTGGTCTTTATCCCAGCCAATTTTGTGAACCATAACTCAAAATTTGCTATAATCGCTGTTTTTTCTCAAATCTAAAATACTTTTTGTATTGCAATCTACTATGATAGCACATTCAGGTTAAATCTATTTATATTATAGTCACTTACCCCTAAATTCTCATACTTTGACCTCATCCACCATAAAGTGACACAAATTCACCATTACTTCCTCTATGATGGTATAGGTAAAATGAATATCTATTTTATATTCCTAAAAGGTGTCCTTATAAAAGGCCTCATTAACTCGAGCTATAGTAATTCAAATAATGTCTAAATTCTCCTCTCATAAATAATTAATCAGCTCATATGTTTTATTTTTAAGGCTCTGAGCTTTACTGAAGAAGCATTTGATATTCAACATGTTCTTTCTTGTATCACAGAAAAAATATATATAATATATATATATATATATATATATATATATATATATATATATATATATATATATATATATATATATATATATATATATATATATATATATATATATATATATAAAATTTGCTTGCAGTAAGGAATAAATATATATCAAAATTGTCAGTAGCTGAATTTTTGTTATAAATATGGATTCCCAGACAGAAACATTTTCTGATGCAAGCCCCTCTCAGAATAATGAAAGTGATAGTGATGACAGTGCTGCATCTTATCACTCTCTAACAGAACAACTTGAGTCTATAAATGTAGAAGATGTAGAATTTAGTAAACCTGAAGAAATGAGAAGGCGTTCCCCAAGGAAGGGGAAATCTTCAAAAACAGGCGATCCACATCAATCAAATATTGATAATGAAGACATTCTAAAAAAGAAAAATGATAAATATTTTGTTGATGAAGATTACTTAAAAGATGCATTTTCTGCCCTGACAGAGGAAGAAATACAGGTAAGTTTCATTTATGATAGGTTATTTAAATACAGTAACAACAAATATTTTCAATTTTATTAAAAGTATTTTCTTTATTTTATTTTGATAATTACTAAATATATACAATGTTTTTTTTTATTGCTACAAATTTTCAGACCAACCATGATAATGTTTTAGAAATGAAAAACAAGGCCAATGAATTATTTAAACAAGGATCATTTGAAGAGGCTTCAGGCATTTATACAGAAGCTCTGAGGTTATGTCCCCTTAACTTATGAAAAAGATAGAGCAATTTTATATGCAAACAGAGCAGCTTCAAGATCAAAAATTGATTTGGTAATGTAAAATTTAATTTTTAAATATCATGCCATAATTTGTACTTTTAAAATGAACAAGTACTCTAAATACCTTAATATTGACAAAAGATAATACAGTTGACTTTGTCAGCCAAGGAACAGTTCTCTACTAAAAATATTTTTTTGATTTTCAGTCTGTCATCATGTGGTATATTTTTAAACTCTTGATGATATATATAAATTAAGATATCTTCAAGTTACTTTTTACATCGTCTCAGAAATCTTTTTTTTCATTCAGTTATTATTTCTGATCCACACAAATTCTAAAGTCATCCTTCTCTTTCATTTAACTCCTACTTGGTATAATCCGATAAATTTAATTTTCTTAAACTAACCGCAATTTTGACCATTAAACTCCTTACCCAGTAAATTTCATTAATCATTGCTCGAAATTAACTAAAATCATCGTTTCTGAATTTAATATCTTTTCCTTATTGACGTGCAATTTGGGCCCAGACATCACATTCCAGTTAAATCTAATTATATAATGGTCACTAGCCCCTAAAGTCTCCTCCTACTCTGACATCATTAACCATATTTTCATCAATTGTTAATATTAAATCTAACAATGCTGCATACCTTGTAGGTTCTTGGATCGCCTGACTCAAAAAGTTGTATATTTATAAATACTGAATTAATCCTTTAATATCACTTCACTGTCTTTAACATTTCTTAAATAAGCTTAACAAATTCTTTATAGGTAAATTTAAGATTGACATTAACAACTTCATTTCTTTCATTTGATATGTGTAACATGGGAATCTGTTTTCAGTCATTGTATGACGTATAAAATACTACTGTTAAGAAAATCCTGTTCATACAATCAGAAATATATTATTTTAAAAGAATATTGAAATTTGACCTAGTTTATAGACTATAGCAGCAAATAGCAAGTAACCTATTGTATTATAATGAATAAACTAGAAATCATTCAGGTTATTTTTTATTATATTAGTGTTTTAAGTAAAAAGTCTGAATAAAATAATTTTTTTTAATTATTCCAATTTTACTAACACCTGCTAAATAATTGCATTATAGACGTTTTTAAAAATTTTGTAAATTTTACTACATCAGCTGAAGAATTTAATTTATTATGTCTTTAAATTATAGGAGGAAGAGAAGAAAGGAGCTGTGGAGGACTGTTCAAAGGCAATTACATTAGACCCTAATTACTTTAAAGCCATTTTAAGGAGAGCCAACCTACATAGGATGTTAGAAAATTTAGATGAATCACTTAAAGATTACCAGAGAGTATTAGAATTGGATCCAAGGAATTATGAAGCTCAACAAGCTGTAATGGTGAGTTATAATCTTCGAAAACTCCACATTATAGAGGGATTATTATTATTATTATTATTATACTATTATTATTATCATCATCATTATCCCGCGATTCAAACCCACCTCGAAAAGGTTGTGGACCAGACACTGTTAAAACGCCATTCTAAGAGGTGTGATCTGTTTTTTTAACATTTTTGTATCATCTTTCTTATTTGTTATTTTTTTCTTTACTTATTATTCATTAATTCTTTTTATTCTTGTTATAATTATAACTCATTGTTTTTTTTTAGTTTTGTTTACTCTTTTGAGCGTTATTATTTATTTTATTTTTCATATAACATCCTACAATTTTTCTCCAGCTTTCATTCACTTCCATTTTTCTTCTCTTATAATTGCTGAACTTATTTCTTAAACATTTTTAGAACATTTGTAATACTTTTCCTTTCTATACCCGTTTGTAATAGAGGGGCGAAATCTGTGGTTGTATCAGACCCATCCCGACATACTTTCCCAGTGGGTGAAGGTACAGAAGAAAATCAACGCTTTTCGTCTTTGATCTCCCCCACCCATTGTAATGGGACCTGAATTTCTGCTAACCTCTGAAGGAGCCATCTTGCACTTTGGTGTATAATCTTGGGCTTTGCGCCACTGCCATGCAGTAGTAGGAAGAGGATCACACTAAACCAAACCATCTTAAGATATCTTACAATTTCTTCAAAACGAGCTATTAGCTCTCCGCACTCTCGAAACGGGAAGGAAATTGACATTGATTGCACACCTTACCCCTTATTATGATCACTGAATCATGTCCATTGTTCTGCATTAACATAAAAAATTGACTTTCCTCTGAACTTCCATTCACTGATGAACGAGAGAATTTGTTGAAAGACCGTTAGCATGGCACAGCACCTACCTTCAGTATCAAGAGAATTAATTACGGTCATGACACTTCTATTTTATTTGCAGTGGTACCGTGGTACCAACAATCTTACTAGATTTCGGTTTTCTACTCCCCCCGAGTTCTATTTTCACATTGATTGTTGTACCCATGTTGGAGCACACCAATTGAATGTTGTGACCTCAGTAGAGCTGTAGAGGTTCCAAGAATATATATATATATATATATATATATATATATATATATATATATATATATATATATATATATATATATATATATATATATATATATATATATATATATATATATATATATATATATATATATATATATATATATATATATATATATATATATTCAGACTCTTCCAAGACAGATAGAGGAAAGAAATGAGAAATTAAAAGAAGAAATGATGGGTAATTGATTTTTTTTTTTTTTTTTTTTTTTTTTTTTGTAACTTTTTTAAATAAATATTCTTGGTTTCATGAAATTTTTAACTAGTAAATTTTTTTGTTAAATGTTACGGAAATGTAACATATAAAACATTTTTTAATTTAGTTTTCTCACTGCTTTTCCCTTTTCACTTGTTGGATACCAAACGGTTCTTAATTATTTGAATAGTAATTCCATAAGTGTTGCTAAAGTTTTGTAAGATTAATCATAATTTTAGAAATGAACAATTTATTTGTATATATCATAAAATAATGAAAATATAAATATATTACTAATGCCTGTCTATATATTGTAATAGGTAAATTGAAAGATTTGGGAAATATGATTTTAAAACCTTTCGGCCTGTCTACAAACAATTTTCAATTGAATCAGAATCCTGATGGTGGTTATAACATCAATTTTCAGCAGCAGAAGTGATTTGGAATTTTCTATTTGGACATTGTATCATTTTCCCTCAAATAAATTTTGCCTTTCCTATATGACAGAGCTTTAAATCAAGTAAAATTGTGTTTTGTAATGTTTAAAGGTAAAAATTCTTGAACAACCATTATTCTTTTGAATTTTTTTAAACTTCTTAATGAGCTTTATAATTACAGTTTGGTAAATATTGTTTTTTTTTTTTTTTTTTTTTAATTTGATATAAAAATTCTATTATTTTGCTTAATTTCTTACAGATTTTGATTTTAAAATTATTTTTCAGTATGGAGTATATATATATATATATATATATATATATATATATACGATATATATATATATATATATTTTTTTTTTTCAAAGATATGTAGATATTTATTATATTATTGTAATAAAACAATAAAACAAAATATATCTTACATTAAACCTTTTTGGTTTCCTCTGTAAGACTGACAGATGTTATTAACAAAAGCCTCGAGTCTGAAGATTCAAAAGTACATGTTATGGATACCTTATATGAATTAGTGTTTTGTATGATGATATAAAACAAATGACTTATTTTTTATTTTTTATTTTATTTTAGAATTTCTCCAAGTTTCTATAT
>SEYY01019161.1:117500-132500 GCA_009176605.1 Armadillidium nasatum | reverse complement strand
AGATCACGAGAAAAAGATACACCGAGAATATTAAGGACAGATGAAGGCGTGAGTTGTGTGTTTTCGAATAAGATATCATAGTTGTATGGAAGATTGTGTCGAGTGGAGAGATGGAAGAATTGAGTTTTTGAGGCATTGAAAACTACCATGTTTTCTCTGCCCTAATTTGAAATATGAAAAATCAGAGGTTAGTTGCTCCAAAGCTACCCTTCTCGAGTCTATTAACTGCTGGTGGGAGTAATGAAGAGTGGAGTCATTAGCATAGGAGTGGACATGAGATGAAGTAATAGAAAGAAGATCATTAATGAAAAGAAGAAAAGTGTTGGAGATAAGACAGAACCCTGAAGAACACCACTATTACTAATTGATTTAAGGAAGAACGGTGGCCGAAAGAGAGAAGTTTAGAAATCAACGCTGTGCCAGATGTGTCTGATTCTATCAAAGGCTTCCGATATGTCCATCACCACAGCAAAAGATTCACCGAAATGCCGAAGAGTGGAGGACCAAGAGTCAGAGAGAAGGGAAAAAAGATCAGTAAAGCGTTTCTTTAGAAAGCCATACTGGTTATCAGAGATAAGATTAGAAGAATTGAAATGTTTCCAAATCATCCTGTTAAGGATAGATTCGAAAACTTTAGAGAGAATGAAGGTCAAAGTAATGTGACGATAGTTGGAGGGTTGAGAGGGATCCCCCCTTCGGGACAGGCTGAATTAGCGCACACGTTTCCAAGAAGAAGGGAAGCTCGAAACAGAAAGACGAAGACGAAATAGTTCAAGGCAAGGTGCAAGCTCTGAAGTACAAGTTCAATATGATCAGGGATACGGGTAGGGAACTGAACCAATTGCTCAAGGTTGTTTTGGATAGCGAAATGGTAGGACACGTTCACCAGCTTTATCATGAGAACTAAAAGAAAGCCATTGACGATGGTGAACATTGAAATCACCTGATATGATGATTTCAGAGAAAGTACAAGAATAGAAAATGCGCTCTATTTTGGAGTTTAGATAGTCGAAGAATTTACGATAGTCAGTAGAATTAGGAGATAAATAAACAAAACAAATGAATTTAGTCCTAGAATGGTAAGAATAACGGTGGAAAATTCGGAAGACTCCAAACTGAAGACACGAGAACAAACAACTTTACATCCCTCAGCATTACAAGAGCAGTGTGTTTTTGTAAATCTTTTATTTCAATTTCAAAAATTTTAAATTGATGAAATTCAAAGCTATAAGTCCTATAACTACTCTATTCTCTGTCGAAACGATTCCAAAATTTTCAATAGTTTAGATTACTTATAATCTATATTTTTTAATGATTCAATTGAGTATTTTATAATTTTTCTTTAAAATTAGATTTCATGAAACAGAGAAAATTTAATATATTTGGTAAATATTCATTTGAAATATCGAAATTTGTTTATTTTTTTTTTCACTATTTTTAATTTACTCACACAAACAACAAACTTAGGTTTCTAAAATGTCTCAAACGAAGAACGATAATAAATTTTTGGTTTTACAAACGTGTGCCACATCACGGACTAGAAAGTAAACTTACGTTAATTCTAGGTCCTTTTTTTTTTTTTAGAAGTAATAAAACAATTGTCACTCATTATTAACATATTGATTGTTTATGTTTGCAATTTTTATATAATTTAATGTTATTCTTGTACTTTTAGCAAAGAGTTAAATTTTGTTATTCAGAAGCAAAGCACATTTACCAGAAATTTAAATTTCTTCACTGAGGTAGGACCTAACAAAAAAACCTCGTTGTTTACTAGTTTAAATTTTCGGGTATTTGAGTTTTAAATTTTTTTTTTTTTGTAAATGATTAAAACTTTATTATTAATTACAGTGGTAAAGTTCTGGTTATATAATTTTGTATTACAAGTTAGGCCTTTAGACTAAGCATTTTTTTATTAATATCCAATTATTATTAAATGCTTGTAAGCCATTTAAATGGAAGTCTAGTTATCAGTAGTTGTTGGTAAAATATGAGTAGTTATTAGTAAAATGTGGGTAAGAAGCACTAACTGAACATTTTTGGATTTCTGAAAATACATACTATATATATTGAATTAAATGAACTATGAACATGGAAGAGCACTTTTACTCAATAAAACCAACCCCAAATACCAAAAAGTATTTATTAAAAAATATTCCAATTATCATATACTGATTAGGGCATCTTGAATTTTGATATATCATTATATCAGAGAAAAAGATTTAGGTGTGATTATTAGCAGTAATCAAAGTGGGTGATCAGTGTTTGGAAGTAAGGAATAGAGCTAAAAAGATGTTAAAAAAAAAAAAAAAAAAAAAAACATATGCTGGAGAGTATATCAAGCAACAAGGTTGATTTTTGGCTTATGGATATGTTGGATCGAGTATAATGTTGAGCAATAAGAATGATTTCTGTCTTCAAGGGTAAGAGCAATAGAGGTTGAAAGATCTGGGAATGTTATCAGTTGAAAAGAGATTTATCAAAGGGGATATGATAAAAGTTTACAAAATATTTGTATTTAACAGAAATACAGAAATTGAAAAATACTTTATAGTTAACCATGGATGAAGAACTAGAAGGGCATGATGAGAAAATTAAAAAGTCCTGCCATCTTGATCTAATAACATACTCTTTCAGGGTAATTGTATTGTTCACAGTAGGAGATTTTTTCATACGAGACCAGGTTGCAAGAACTAATAATATACTTATGCATTGTGAGTTTAACAGGAACTATACATAGGGACACTACGAGGTTGTTACATGAGCGTAGGTATAGAAATTGATAAAAAAAATTTATAGTTATTTCTAAGTGAAAAATACCAAAATATATATATATATATATATATATATATATATATATATATATATATATATATATATATATATATATATATATATATATATATAATTTTTTTTATCTTCCGGTGGGCAAGGCTGGAGGCCTACCGAATTCTACTGGAGATCTAACCTACCCAAAACCTACTACTAGCTACGCCTAATGGCCAATAAAAAGGCCTAATCTACCAAATAAAACTATTTGCTATATATATATATATATATATATATATATATATATATATATATATATATATATATATATATATATATATATATATATAATATATATTATATAATACAAAATTTATAAAAAAAATTTATAATGCCAATGATCCTGCAACCTTGTTGTACTAGAAACTTATAGGATATGTTGTTAGTTTCAAATCCTTATGCATAGTTGCAGTTGAATATGCAACACATAGGTATGTTTTAGTTTCAGTAACCTGGCCTTGTACGAAAAAATCTACTGCTGTGAATGGCACAATTACCTCTTTCAGTAATAGGGTTGTTAATTTTTGGAATGGCTTCCCATAGGAGATTGTTGGCTATGATACTCTTGCAAAATATAAGAGGATGCTAGATAGATATTTGGATGGTTTAGGTATCTTATAGTATAATTTGACTAAGCCAAATTAATGGGCATGTATGAGTTTTTTTTAGGCCAGTTTGTGATTAAGCTTTACTGGTAGTTTTGTAAGTGAGTATTGGTTTATTACATATTGCATTTATAATTTGTTGTATGTCTTTAGTTTGGTTTACTAAATATATAAAGATATATTGTTTTATTTTTATATTTGCATGAATGAATTGAAAACTAGGAATAGGATCATGAATGAACTGATAACTAGAGATAGGATACACTAGTCTTTCTTGCTTGTATTACTATTACCATTATTATTTGTTTTGACTGGGACAGTCTCAATAGAGAAAGTATAGGGGTTGGATCTATAATTCAAAAGATAGATGCAGCAAGACTTAGATGGTTGGGACATGTGTGGAGGATGCTGGAGGAGAGGGCTGCTTGAGGGAGGTGAGAGTGGATACCAAGAGGAAGAAAACTGAGAGGAAGAGATGGATGGAGTCAGTTGGGAATTCACTGAGGTGGAACAGTTGGTGGAAGATGGAACTATTTACTACAGATCTAGATGGAGATGAGTGCTGGCCCGCTCACAGGGCCAAAGAGCCTTACTGGGATTATATATATATAGTTTTAAAAGTTCAGAATTGGTATTAGTATATTTTTAAGTATTGGAATTGGTATCGGTATCAGTAAAACTTTTGCTATTGCTCTATTCTATATATATATATATATATATATATATATATATATATATATATATATATATATATATATATATATATATATATATATATATATATATATATATATGGGTTGATATTAAATATTAAGGCTAAATTTCATGGATTTCATTTTGATTTTGGAAAAATTTCATGGTTATGCAATATATTTAATTTACTTTTCAAGCCTTTTTGTAGTATAGATTAATATAAAATAGATTTTGAGTTTTTAGAATTCATTGGTGTAAGGTTCAAATTGTTTTAATATAAACTTTCACTAAAATGTAATTAAAATTTAATGGTGTTGAAATATATTTTGTTTTTCCAGCCTTTTTTTTTTTAGTATAGATTAATATAAAATACATTTTGCATATCTAGAATTAATTGGATATAATGCCAATTAATTGCTTTGATGTAAACCATTTCCAAAGTTTAGTTGCACTGAAACTTTTTATTTCTACTGTTAAAAATATTATGACAAAATATATGTAAATGTATAGTAAAAAAAAAAAAAATGCCTAATGAAACCAGAAATAACATTTTTGTACCAGAAAAACAAAAGCCTAAAAACTTTATAATAAAAGCAACATGTGTACTTTGAAATCATTGATGGATTATACTTTGACTATAACTTTCTCACTTTAACTTTTTTTTTAGTATAGGAGATTTTCTGTTATAAGTTAGGTATTGATATATACATTAGCTGTTATTGATTAAGTGAGGATAAAAGAGAATAAAAACTCCTCCTTGCTCTAAACTGTTCTACAGATGTGATGAAATACTTATGATAGCCTAACTTTGAATAAAAATCATAATTTTTTTTCTTTAAAAATTTAAATTTTAATGCTCTTAATTTTAAAAGTTTGAATGATTTTAGTAATAAAATTTTACTGAAATATTCAAAGTTGGGTATACTTTTTAAAAAGGGTAAAAAGTGTGACCTAATTATATATACTACTAGGGCCCAACCTGGGCTGGAATTTTGCCAGGGTCAGGGCTGTGGCTGGGGTTGCCTAAAATTTATAGAGGTCAAAAGAAAATTAAACAAATTTAATTGGTTTATTTAATTATAAGGAAGTAGTAGAATAGCCAACATTTACTTAATCATATGCATTTTCTCAGAAAAAAATTCAGAAATATACAGATTTTGTATAATAAAAGTTTTAAAAAACTTAAAATCAGGAAATATATATATATATATATATATATATATATATATATATATATATATATATATATATATATATATATATATATATATATATATATATATATATATATATATATATATATAACAGGTTTGCGTAGGTAAGACCCTAAGGTAAAGTTTGAAAAAATGTAAGATATAAAATTATCAATATAACCTGTATTTATACACATCATTATTTAATTGCTGTGTATCAAACTTGTATCATTTAGCTACATTATTTCAAAATTATTTTGTTTATACTTTCAATCACTATGGCTAAAAGATCAGCTTCAGTAGTATGGGAGTACTTTACAATGTTTCAGGATAGGCTCGAAATAGCTAAATTTAACATCTGCAGTCAGTCAGGAAATTAGAAGAGGTTTTCTGGGTGGTGCCCCAAGTAAAAAAATTTTCAACCAAATCTTTATAGGGACATCTAAAATCAAAATACAAAGATGAACATTCACTAGATAGAGGAACAGTCAAAAAAAAAAAAACAGAAAAGAGAAAGAAAATATTGAAAAAAAGCAAGAAAAAAAAATATTAATTTTCTTATTTTGTTTGATTTAATCAACTATTTTTGCCATTTTAATCCCGGCAGGCAAACCCCGGTTTTCCCTGATTTTTGGCTTGGGCCCTGGTCAGTCCATAGATGTCACTATTTAATTATTTCATTTATCTAATATTTTTATATAATTTGACCTGAAAGAGGGAAAATGGAGTGTTCTTCCAAAACCTTGCTTTCTTCAAACATAAATTGAGCATTCAAAAAATGTTTGCAATTTTAAAGGTATCCAGTGTTAGATATTTGGGACAAGTTAAAAAGAAAGTGAAACGCTTGCAAATATGGAGTCCACCTTGGATGAAAAGTTGTCTGTGCTTAGTGATAGAGTATTAGAATAGTGCTATTTGCTAAACAAGTATGTGGGCAAGGGGGAAATTTTATCAAAATAACAATACTCATTATTTAATATTTTAATAACAGTGCTCAGAGTCTTAACACCAATTAAGGAGAGGAAATCTTATGTATTATAAAAATGTGGAGAGAAAACTTTTTTGATGATTCATTAAGGAAATTTGAATGAGGGATACTCATATTTTGTAGGCAAGATGCAGGTGTTGCCTTCTAATTGGGAATGATTAATATGTTCAAAGACAAGAATGTTAAAACTGATTTGATATTTTTTTTATGGGTAATAAAGTATAGAAAAGATTTTTACAGATCAGTTTCTCAGGCTGAATGTTGCAATGATAAATGAGATTAGGGCAGCATTTCAGAGCTAAGAAATATGAATAATCATAGTGGGTGATTTTCCTGGTATTGATTTTGGTACTTTGCTATTATTGACAAGTCTATTATTTATAGACTATATTCAATAATTCATTGAACCAATTAGACATCAACAAAACATACTTTATTAGATTTAATATTTGTAAATTAAGATTCTTTGAGTTAGTAGTGTTACAGTTGAGGAAAACTTCTATAACTGATCATCATCAAGGTTAAGTGTAGTAGTTAAATTACAGTATAAAGCAAGGTAATAGTTCTTTGAAAAGTCTGTTTTGTGATTGTAAGTTCTGACCATGCTCGCTTTTGAAAATTAAAAAGTAACTTGGATATATATATATATATATATATATATATATATATATATATATATATATATATATATATATATATATATATATATATATATATATATATATATATATATATATATAATATATATATATATAAATCTTTAAAAATAAAGCATATTGGGTTACTTAAATATTCTACATAAATAAATATATCTGGGTTACTGTACTCATGGTGGGATAAGTAATCCTTTTTATTAGTGATGAGATAATTAAGAATTTTTTGATGACTACCATTGTAGTAAATTTGATGATGACAATGATGAAATTAAAAAAAAAGTATATTTTAAAATTTTTTATTAATAAATATAACAATTTTATAGTACAAAAAAAAATATATTGTATTTTCTTTATTCTTTACTTAAATTGTACATGGATGTAATTTTATTTTGCAGTACAATATAAGGGTGTTTTCACTAGCCCTCGGCTCCTGATATGCACTTACAGATATCAAAATACTGGTCATAAGTTAATAAAATTTGCTACAAACAAACCTTGGTGTATTACAAATGAGGTAAAATTATAATAAAAAATGCTACAAGCAAACTTTGATGTATGAGAAGCCAGGTAAAATTATGAGATTTCTCCAATTGCCACATACATGTTCAACATCAGTATGTACGAAATTGAGTTCTTCTTTGAAGATTGGGTCAATTTTCAAGGGACTTTGGCAGCAACCTTCTGTAACATGGAAATGCAGTTGCAGGTTTGCCTTGATGCTAAAGATTATCACTTTCAACACTTGTGATGTCAGCAGAATTCTCTCAACCCAAGGTTTGCTCATGCAAATTTTATTAACTTATGACTGGTACTTTAATATCTATAAATATGGGGTTGGAGAGCAAGTGGAACTTAGAGTAACATGCAAAATTCTTGTACTTTAAATTTAGAGCTCTTAAATTGTGATGCAGAAGCAATCTTTTCTGCAATTTCTGGAACAATTAAATTTTATCTTGGAGAGTATATTTGGGCNCCACTACTTAACAGCCTTTCACTCACAAGAGGGTGGAGAAGAGATTTATAAGGCAACATATGTAAATTATTTGGCAGAAAACTGACAATGACTATTGAGATATATATATATATATATATATATATATATATATATATATATATATATATATATATATATATATATATATATATATATATATATATATATATATATATATATATATATATATATATATATATATATATATATTAAAATCTTTGATTTCTTCTTTTCAGGACTGTGTTCATCAAATTTGTTGAAAACACTAATCTAAAAGATTTTTGCTGAAAATGGCTTCACAGCAGAATAGTAATTCCCTCATGAAGGGAGTTGTAAAACAAGTAGGTGGTGATAAAGGTTGTAATAATAATAATAAAAATGGTCAGAATTTTCTAAGTGATAAAAATTATAATAAGAAAAATAATAAACCAAAAGAAAAATTGATTCAATATTATACTGGTATTGTAAAAAAGGTTAGTTTTATAGCGTTTATTTAAATCTTTCAGTCAATGTGTGTGTGTGTGTGTGTTTGACTTTCCCATTATTAGTATACCAAAAAATACAAATTTTATTTTAAACTCATGGTATTATTTTATTTCTTAAGTTTGCTGTTTTTCATGTATATATGAAGAGATTATTCCAACCAAATTAACAAGGGGTCACACCGTGAGTAACTCGGATTTTGTTCCAAATTAACATTTTATAGATGCTTATGAGACATTGAATTGTACCCCTCTTCCCCTGCTGCTTTGTTGGATAACTTGAAAAGTTTATTAAACCAATGTTTATAAATTTTTGATAAGATAGGAAAATGAAAGTGTATTCCTTACCCAAGAGAATCCCCCTCATTTATGCAACTATACATACTTTAAGGCAGCATTTCTCAACCATTTTTGCCTCGCAAGTCGCTAAAAGCTAAAACATTGTTAATTTTGCAACCCCTCAAATTCAACAGGGCAGATTGGCATATTTAATGTATAGTTGATTAATAGTATGTAGCAGGTGTCAAATTCTGTAATCATTCTAAGGAAAATCAAAGAAATATATCTTCAAATTTTGACCAGTTTTCAGCACACTGACTTACACTTAATCTTTGTAGTTTTTTTACGTTAATAGTAGTGGAAACAGAAGCAACAGAAGGGTAAAGAGGGAAAGTCTTTTCCTTAGGATAATGCAAAGTAAAAAAAATTTGTCTTGGAGAGAAGAGAGAGAAAAATAAATTAATGGATTTCTTTGTATGTAATATATGCCTCACGTATATTGGGTACATCCATACTGTGGACCATACATATAGCTTAATCTCTAACATTTTACTCTTCTCCACTCCTTTTATTAATGGATTGCATTATTATCTATACTGTATTTCCCATACATTTCGTTGGAGTGCTATTTTGAATGCATTGGTTATACATCTTCCTCAAGTAAAGACACCTAGGATACTTATATAAAGGTAATCTTACTTTGTTAAACTCTCTTTCATGCTGGAGTACATTCTGTGGTCATCCATCCATTACCAATAAACCTTGAAAAGGTCTTCCTTCCTTTTCCTGTTTTCCACATCCTTTGGAGTGTCCTTAAAATTAAAAAATGAAAAATCCTTAAAATATTATTAGTGATGCGTGTGCATATTAACTCATAATCTGATCTGGAAAAAGCATATGATTTTCCTTTTTATCCTCAGGTATGTATATTTTATTTAAACCATTTCCAGTATATATATATATATATATATATATATATATATATATATATATATATATATATATATATATATATATATATATATATATATATATATATATATATATATATATATATATATATATATATATATATATATATATATATATAAGTTTAAAAGAATTTTTGTATATAACTCGTTATTGCTATTGGAGAGAATTTGTAGGTATCTGTAGTGGTGATAAATAACTAATACCAAACAATTTATTATAATACAGGGTAATGGTATTTACTGTTTCAGCCAAACTAAGAGAAATTGATAATGTGTATCAATATTAATTTTGGTTATTACTCCATTCCTTATTTATATGGTATATATTTTAATAGGTTTTATCTGGGGATTCTGTCATAATAAGGGGATTAAAAGGCAGTCCTCCTCCAGAGAGGCAAATTCAATTTCTCCAAGTGTCATAGCTCCAAGAATGCAAAAAAGACAGAATTCCACGTAAGTTAGTTCTATTAATATGATTAAATATCCTCACCATAGTGATGTTAGCTTTATAATTTGGCAATACTATTTTTAAAATAGTCTTAAGTACATTTAACCATAATTTTTTAAAAATTTTTTATAATGAGGATTGACATTTAGCAATTCATCTGTTTGTCATATAATGTATATTTTTATATTTTAAAATTCAGAGAGGTTGATGAACCTTGTGGTTGGCAAGCACGTGAGTTTTTGCGAACTTTAGTCATTGGTAAAGAAGTTCTATTTTCAATTGAAACAAAGACTGCAACTGGGAGAGAATATGGTACCATATATGTTGGAAAAGGCAAGTCTATATATATATATATATATATATATATATATATATATATATATATATATATATATATATATATATATATATATATATATATATATATATATATATATATATATATATATATATATATATATATATATATATATATATATATATATATATATATATATGAGATTTTCTAGGACTTGACTGAAGGACTTTTTTTTTTTTTTTTGACTGACTTGGGCAAATAGGGTCTAGTCAGGTAATATTGACATGTGCCTGAATTTACTTTACAACTTTTTTCTTCCACTTTTAGTAATTTTTGTTCATTAAAATCAAATATTTAAACATTGAGTTAGGATTTTATGAGTAGTAGTGATTTCCTTAGAGAAGCAATAGCAAATGTAAAACAGTATATATATATATATATATATATATATATATATATATATATATATATATATATATATATATATATATATATATATATATATATATATATATATATATATATATATATATATATATATATATATATATACATATTTTTTATTTTTTTTATGATTTTATTTTCTTGCTATTGTTCCTGTAATGGATATTACACTACGTCTCACAACCCTGTTGCATCTTAACCAAATTACTGAGGTTCTTTATTTAGAGAATTTTGATGAATGCAACACTTAAGTGATTGGGCTCCTCTCATATTTTAAGAGGTGGGGAAGAGGCTAGTTATCTGGATAAATTGATTAGAGACTACACATATTACTGACCATCCTACTCCATTCTTGGACACTTGACCTATGCTTCACTACTAGTCCTTTCATCTTTAAGTAAGTCATCACCACTCTTCTTCATAACTGATCACAATCTTAAACTTGTAACTATAATGCTTTCTCTCAAGAATAACCAACCTGCTCAAGGTGTTACTTTTGGTACTTTAGCTAATTGGGATTCTGCCTTGCTTCTATACTAACTATTCTTGGAATGACAACTTTGATTTTGAGGATGCTTTGGTCCCTGCTGAAAAAACTAGAGATATTCATATCTATATTTGAAAACCTGTTCTATTATCACTTTTACTAATTTTCATTCAGCTCAGATTCATTACTGTTGTATTATTCGCCAGACAGCTTCTTTTTATTAAATGAAAGTGTGCATGCCTTATTTAATCTGCGACTGTCAAAATCTTCTTGCTAATATGGGAAAACATATCTAATAGCTTAAGTACATCAGCCCTTACTCCTTTTATTCCTTCTGATGGATCTATTGCAAATACTTTGATGAAAACTTTTTTTTAATGTAAAACTTTCTGGCTCTGCTCTAACTTCCTACCACCACCTCCTCCTCCTCCTCCCCTCCTCCCCCTCCTCCCCTCCTCCTCCTCCTCCCTCCTCCCTCCCTCCCTCCCTCCTGAAATGCCTTAGATTACATAAATTTTTTTTCTTAAAATTCTTGCCTCTATTAATGTGGATCTTGACATGTTCAAGACTTTTGATAAAACTTTGATTTTCCTCTTTCACTTTGCTTATTTAAAAATTTTTCCATTTTGATGGTTTTCAATGGAGAACCACTTCTTAATTTCCCTTGTAGCGATGTTCCACAAGTTTGTTTTATCTCACCCATTTAATTACTTTTCATTAACAATTGTCACAACTATTCTTTTACTCCTTTCATATCTTTTGTTTTTAAAGTTGTCAGTGTACTTCAGCTGTCCGATCCTATAACGTTGATATAGATCAGCTTCCCGATCGAGTTGCCACAGCTTTAACTTTAAAACTTCTATAAATCTCTCCACCAAAAATCACTTTCAACTTTCATATCTTTTTCAGTGGATTTATAGTCTCCTTTGTGGACGATATAAATACTCTTTGGTCACAAAATTAACAGAACTGTCTTGGAAATCCCATATGAAATCTTTTGGATAAGATAAAGTAGAATGCAAGGCTAAATACTTGAAAACTGTACTTTAATTACATAAACTCCCTTGTCTCTCTGCCTTTGCACAACTAGACCTTGAAGCTCTCTCCTCCTTATATATATATATATATATATATATATATATATATATATATATATATATATATATATATATATATATATATATATATATATATATATATATATATATATATATATATATACTACAATGGCAGGTACTCTAGTAAACTAACAACTAAAATTCTACTTTGATAGACAAGAAATGCAGCAATTCCCACAATAAGTGAAGGTTGTAGAGATAGTCAGCCAAAGATTCATTCATTGATTTACATTTTCTTTCCAGCCACCTATGCTTTGCTGAATCATCTTCGATCTTTTGATATTTTCTACCTAAATTATGCCAACTCCATATAATAGGGCTTTGCATGTGAATGATGGTATCAGAATAATAATAATAAATAGATAAAAAAAAAAAAATAAATAAAAGCAAATTTTAACTCATTTATAAAACACTACAAACTAAATGATTATTTCATTATTAAGGTTAACTAAATGATTTTATATAGGGTAGACAACTCACGTATAATTACATTTCTCTTTACCTGTTAAAATTAATTTTTTTTTAATTTCAGATTTTAATTTGTCTCAATCTATATTTTTACAAAAAACAGATTTGCAAACTTGTTCTCTTGTACATCATATATATATATATATATATATATATATATATATATATATATATATATATATATATATATATATATATATATATATATATATATATATATATATATATATATATATATATATATATATATATATATATATATATATATAAAGAAATTACCAAAAGAAAATTAAAACTAGAAAGGGAGTTAGGCCTATCAATGCAATATGTGTCCTATCAGACTCCTAAAAAATGAAAAAAAGTTAAAAACTGGCCAGTTATTGCTCCACAATTAAAAACTCATCGAAACTCTGACCAAATCCACTCTAGCTATTAAAACTTAAATTAAAGAAAAAAAAAAAAAAGCCAGAGACAAGTATCTAAATAAGAACGAAATAGATTTCAGACACCTCCCTTAAAGACTGGTGCGTGGAAGCTATAAATTTACAAAGTAAACCTTCCTTGCTTAAAGCACAAACCAAAAAAAAAAAAAAAAAAACTTTTGGAAATAATAAAACTACTTGTAACGTCTTAAAACAATTAAACATGCTAAAATGCAGTACTTATAAAAATAGTTTAAATCATACCCAAATGATGGTGATAAAAAAAAAACTACTTTAACAAAAAAACAATAAACATGATAAAATACAGCATTTCTAAAAAAAAGTGAAAAGTATATATATAACTGACTAACCTATAAATTTAGAATTTTTTGTTAATCAAAATGTGTTGTGAAAGTAGTTATTTTTCTTTTGGTAAGAAATTTTACAAACAAGTCTGACCATTTCACCCATTATATCTAATTTTTTCACAGAGTTTTTTGAAGTTAACTATTTGCCTGATTTTTTAATTCCTGGTACTAATTGGTTTCGTTATGTTGATGTTCCCTTTGTTATATTTTATGGTAGTGTATGTATTGGGAAGTGGTTGGAATCCTTGAACAGTAAATCTACCAAAAGCAAATATACACATGAAATAGAAAAAGGAGGATGAATTGCCTATCCTTGATATTTTAGTAAAAAGAATAAATAATTTAACCCACTCACACTGACTCATATGTTCATGCATTTTTATTCCATAGTGTCAGTACTAAAAGGTTCCTTATATCTGGTTTGTTTTTGCGTGCCTATAGAATCTGCTCACCCCTATAAAACTTTCATATACAGTCTTCTTTTCTTCCAGCCATTTTCAAACGAGTGTCACTGACAAGTGCACAAGGCTACTTCCACCCAGTTAAACAACTGCTAGTAAAATAAGCAAGAAAGTCGCTACCAGCTTTTTATAAGCTGGAAAGGTAATAAGTTGGTACAGAAATTTTCTTGTTAGGGATGCTCTGACAGACATTATTTTGTAAATTTCCACATAATTTTTCAATTTTTGGGTCAAGAAATTAAATAAATATACCACTTTAGTTTGAAAATGAAAAATTCAGGTTGAATAATGGAAATTGTTAAATTTATCAATAATAAAAAAAATCGTGATATTTTTTATTTTTTATTTTTATTAAAAAAATCAAATTTTTCCCAATCCTGATTGTGAAGGAATTTTTATTGGAGAGCCCATAGATATCAAGAGGAGAATGTATCAGCATAACAAGTCTGAGAACTGGAAGCTCTGAAAGTTCATTATTCCAACATCAGGTAAATTGCAATCTCAGAATTAATATTCAGTCTGCAAGAGTTTTAGGCGAGGAAAGTACAGTTTTTAACAGAAGGTTGGCAGAGTCTTTCGTTCTGAAAAATTCAAGCAATTTTAACGCATACAAGTCCTCAGTGGAACTTGATGCTCTTGCAAATAATATACTTTGCAAAATTGAGATTAAAAAAATTGATCTTGAATCTCAAACCACCACAAAGTTTTTAACTTTTTTTTTATTATTGATTTATAAATTATAAATGAGTTTAAACTGTATTTTTATAAGTGCTGTATTTTATCATCTTTAATGTTT
>SEYY01019161.1:90000-115000 GCA_009176605.1 Armadillidium nasatum | reverse complement strand
AAGGCTAAGGATGGTGGTAGGTGCCTCCTACATTTGAGCCTTGCCCGAGTATATATATATATATATATATATATATATATATATATATATATATATATATATATATATATATATTATATATATATATATATATATATATATATATATATATATAAATAAATATACAGTGGAACTCCAATATTCGTCATTAATCCGTTCCTGAGGGGATGACGAATATCGAAAAAGACGAATATCGAATAATTTTTTCCCATAGGAATTAACTAAAAATGGATTAATTCGTTCCCAGCCTCGAATTTTGCCTATCTATTCTTTAACAAAAAAAAAAAATTTCAATCTAGAATCGATCTCCGAAATCATTTCAAACACTGTACAATTTAACTACAGTACATATTAAACAGCGTACTGCCATAAATAATATGTAATACGCACTGTGTAGGCCTACATAAACGCTAAACACATAAAATTTTAAAAAGAAATTTACCTTTTGGATGAGAAAAACAATGATTGTTATTAAGAGTTTTTATTTTTAAGGTTATAGGCTTTCGTAGGTAGGACGAATATTGATTTTTCGACGAATATCGGAAAAAAAATTACAGGGCGAATATCGGAAAAGACGAATACTGGGTGGGACGAATATTGGAGTTCCACTGTATATATATATATATATATATATATATATATATATATATATATATATATATATATATATATATATATATATATATATATATATATATATATATATATATATATATATAAGAACTAAGACAAATGTAAACAGAATTTTTTTGATGACTATTTTTGAGTGGTGATTTTAAACTTGTACCCATTATCAAAGATTTGAGCACAATGAAAAATATATGAAATAAATGAATGAAAATTATATAGAAATAAATAATAAAAAGTGTGACCAAAGAACGAAATTTTACTTTAAATATCAAAATATTTTCTGAATGCAAGTGTTTTTTCAACTTTGGAGTTTGGCGCCAAAAAAGTAAGGATTGTAAAGAATATAGGACCAAATTCACCTTCAGAGTCCAAAATATAAAACTTGAATCCTGTAAGAATGATCTTTTGAAGAAAGTCAGAGTTATTGGCCGTAATGGGGGATGGTGTAAATATTACAAAGTTCTATAAAAGATACTTTTATGCTCTGCAATGTGAACGGAAAGACTTGGTCATTTTTCCTATGTAGGTGGTATTGCAGCCACCTCACTTGTATTTATATATCACTGATGAGCATAAAGGTAAGCGAAGTGTTTTTTAACCTTGAAGAACCTTCCAATTTTATTTCATTTAAGAACACTACTTTGAATTTGAACCGAGTGTAATTTGTTTTTAATGTACATTTAATTCTGCGTTCAATTTCACATCTCATTCTCCCTATAAAAGGGTTTTTCATATGTAGGATTTCAAACCCTTGATAATGGGTAGAAGTTTAAAATCACTTGAAACTAGTTTGCAATAAATTGTTTAAATGTCTTAGTTCTTTTAGCTATTTTTAATTTCCGCCTCAAGAATAGAGGTCCTGTCACTAATATTATATATATATATATATATATATATATATATATATATATATATATATATATATATATATATATATATATATATATATATATATATATATATATATATATATATTATATATATATATTATTTTACTTTTCAGCTTAGTGCAAAAAGAATCAGAATTTAATGGCAAAGTAGCTGAAATAATCAATGGTGAATCACTTATAATTAAAAAAAATAATGGACAACAGAAAAAAATATTTTTGTCCAGCATAAGACAGCCTAGGTAAGTCTGTTTCTGCATATATATATATATATATATATATATATATATATATATATATATATATATATATATATATATATATATATATATATATATATATATATATATATATATATATATATATATATATATATATATATATATATATATATATATATATATATATATATATATATATATATATATATATATATATATATATATATATATATATATATATATCCGCGATAGGCCTGGCCCAGCCAGCGGTATCCGCCGTGGGCCCTTGTAACCCAAGGATCTTCCTCGAAAGATCCCACTGACAGGACGAAAGTCCTTCCTGGGGGAAGACGATATATATATATATATATATATATATATATATATATATATATATATATATATATATATATATATATATATATATATATATATATATATATATATATATATATATATATATATATATATATATATATATATATATATATATATATATATATATATATATATATATATATATATATAGGAGTGATCAGCCAGACACCCGACAAAGTGCATCAGTGAGGAATCGCCCACTATATGACACTCCCTTCCTCTATGAAGCAAGAGAATTTCTTAGAAAGAAGTTAATTGGACAAAAGGTTCATGTTTCTGTTGATTACATTCAACCACCACAAAACAACTTCCCAGAAAAAGTTTGTGCTACAGTTAGAATTGGCGATGTAAATGTGGCCCAGGCTTTAGTGAGCAAAGGTTTAGCAACAGTCGTACGATATAGGCAAGATGATGACAACAGATCATCTTGCTATGATGAACTCTTATCTGCCGAAGCTAAAGCCATAAAAGAAGCAGTTGGTTTACACAGTAAAAAAGACATACCTATCCACAGGATACAAGACGTTTCTGGGGTAAGTGACACAATTTTATAATAATGAAATTATTGTATGATAATCCTACTATTGTTTTTAGTGTACACCCTTTAAATTATTTTACATCTTTTGAAGATGTTTTGCAGATTTTTATTAATTTGTTTTTATTTCCAGGATCCAACAAAAGCGAAAGCCTTTTACCCATTTTTAAGTAGAGTGGGAAAAACTGATGCAGTTGTTGAATACGTTAATTGGGGCTCAAGAATACGCCTTTATATACCAAAAGAGACATGTCTCATTACCTTCCTTTTGGCGGGAATTTCGTGTCCCAGGCCTTCTAGATCTACGCCAGGGAATCCAGGAAATATTATACCCGGAGATGAATTTGGTACCGAGGCCTTGGAATACACAAAAAATTCCATTTTGCAGAGAGAAGTTGAAATTGAGGTATACGAACGAGAATTTCCATTTAAAACATTGAAGTGTAAAATATTTTTAAAAAATCTGTTTTGTCAAAATTAAAGAAAGATTAATGTTTAAACGTTATTTATAGGATTACTTTAATACAACCTTTTCTAAAATTATTACAGTACTCTAAAAAAAAAGTTTAGTAATTTTTCAATATGATATTTTTATTAGGTTGAGGGCATGGACAAAGGAGGAAATTTCATTGGTTGGTTGTTCTTCGACAATCAGAATTTATCTGTAAAATTGGTGGAAAATGGATTGAGTTCCGTCCATAGTACTGCTGAAGGCTCTAAGTTTAGTCAGGCCTTGACGAGTGCCGAGCAAAATGCCAAAAAGAAGAAATTAAATATGTGGGCCAACTATGTTGAACAAGAAAAAGAAAAGGTAGATGATTTATATAATTGATTTTAGTTTCCACTATTATTTTTTTAAATAATTTATTTCATAAAAAATTTTTTTTTTCTAAAAGACTGAAGAAACTACGACGGAAAGGCGAATTGATCCAAAATCTATGATGATAAGTGAAGTCACAAGAGAAGGTCGTGTTTACGCACAGTATTGCTCAGATGGTCCTGCACTCGAAAGTATGATGGACAACTTGAGACAAGAATTTGAAGCAAGACCTCCAGTAACAGGAGCATTTACCCCAAAAAGAGGTTTGTTGCTTTTTATTTATTTATTTTTTTTTATTTTGATTGTTCTTGATATGATTGTTTTAAAACAAAATTCCTTCTTTTAAAATATGTAGTTATTAAACACATTTTTATGTATAAATAAATAGATGTACGTGTTCTTTTCAACTCTCATAACTGTATTTTGCAGGTGCATTGTGTTCATCTAAGTTCGTCGACGGAGCGTGGTATAGAGCGAAGGTAGAAAAAGTTTCGAATGGCCAAGTTACTGTTTATTATATCGATTATGGTAATAGAGAAGTTACAACCACAACCAATCTTGCCGCACTGCCTCCTCAGTTTGGTAGCGCACAGCCTTATGCCCATGAATTCGCTTTGGCGCTTGTCAAGTTCCCCAAGGACGTGAGTAATAGACTTAAAGTATTTATTCATTCTTTGTTGTTTGTTAAATTTAGCCATCGACTTGTTAGACATTATTTCTATGATTTTGTTAATTTGGTTAATATTATAGTCTTGTAAATTTAACGAATGCATGATTTTATTTACTGCAGGAAGGACATTGTCGCCGACGCCGTCGAATTCTTAATAAGTGAAACGATTGATAAAGAGATTAAAGTAAACAGAGAATACAAAGCGAACGGTCTCGAATTCGTTACCCTCCAGAGAGTAAATGACAAAGTGGATTTGGGTAGATTGCTTTTGTCACAAGGCTTTTTAATGGTGGACAATCGTAAAGAGAAGCGGATGCAGAGCTTACTCATCGATTACAGAAATGCTCAGGATGAAGCCAAAAAAAAAAGACTGAACTTGTGGCGTTACGGAGATGCCACAGAGGATGATGCCTATGAGTTTGGCATGGAAAAATAAAATTTATTATTACTACTCTATTATAATTATTATTAATTTTCATTTAGCATAATTTAAAATTGATTACGAAGTTTTTAAACGTATTTATAATTTAATGATTGGGTGTCAATTATTATTATTAGTATTATTTTTATTATTATTATAGGGGAATTAGTTTAACAATTTTTTTAGTATAATAAAAGTTATTTAATTATTTTTCAGTTTTGATAATTGGTGTCTGGTTTGATAAACTTAATTATTATTATTATTATTATTATTTATTTATTTTATTTATTTTGTACTTATTATTTATTGTTATCCTCCCCTTTTTATATTGTGTATATTACACAAAAGTTTTTTACAGTTTAAGTCTTCCTCCAATTTTGTTGTATGGTTTCAGTTAACTCGAAGAAAGACCATAACCATATGTAAATTTTTGTAAGATTAAAAAAAAAAAGAAAAAAAAAAATCCTATTAAAATTTGATGACTTGTATATAAAAATGTGTTTCGTTGTCCCTCGGAATTTTTGTTTCTAGATTCTTCTAGGTAATAAGACAAGCAGATTTTTGCATATTTCAAAATCCCATTTGTTAAAGTTTCAGGGAGTTGCAGCTACTTTCTTCTTTCTTTATCAATATAGCAAATAAAAATAAAAAATATTTTTGGACACTTTTTGAACATAAATTATAGTTTGAAAGTTTTAATAAACTTTTTGCTCATTATGGCATAATTTGAATTACTACCAATTGACTTATACACGGTGAAACCAAACCAAATGGTTTAGATTTTGCTGTGAGTGGTGGTGTTTTGTTTCAGTGAAAGAGAGAGAATTTATTAAAGTTAAGTTTTTCCAACACTTATTTATTTTAGTTTTTGTCATTTATGGGTAGTTTTTATGCATAGTTTTGTACTTTTCATATTTTTTTTTATCGTGTTACCCATTTTTAAATAAATATTGGCTGGTAGGAGTGTGAAAGTATCATATTTGTATTTTCTTTACGTCCTGTACCTTATTTATAACTGAATCCTGCTCCTACATGCTATCATTAATGATACTGTAGCATGTGCGTACTTCACGGTGATTCTGAAGGTCCAAACTTAACTCTTATTATTATCTCAATAAATACTTGCTTCCCTTTCCTAAATGCTCATCCTACCGTAAAAGTATCCTATACTTCAATCTGTTTAATCGTAGGGCTTGCAATACATCTGGGGTAATTGGACATTACATTTGCTTTGACATTATAAGGTCAAAAGACTAGGGCTGTATTCGTAGATGAAAAAATGATTTAATTTTCTTTTCATTTAAATATTTCTCTTTAAAAAAATCCATAGTTCGGTTACATTTGTTTGCGTGCTATTGTGGCTCAACAATTCTGGTTTATTTAAAATAAAATAAAAATAATGGCAATATTTTATGTTCTTTATGAACTTGAATTTACAAAATACAAACTGCTGCAGACATTGATTCGAAAATGTTGTTAGAATCTTGGTTGCAATATAGAAATACATAAAATAATTTAAAAACAACATAAAACATAGTTTTGTTCCTTGTGAGTATCATAACTTGACTTCAGTACTTCGATTGCAAAATCGTTCGACTAGGAAATGAAAAAATTAGCTAGCTTGGGAACATGCACTGACTTACATATATTTACAGATGATTTTCATTCGAATTTCGATTCAGCTAATGTCACGCAATGTCTTGTAATTTATTTACAAGAGTATAATATTTTTTATATTGCCAACATAAGAGAAGCTTTTATAATGAGGCCTGTACTTAATTTTCGCCTGGGTCATCAAATGCGTAAGGCCGTCCTTGACTAGGGATGTTCAATTTGTGAAAAATATCGATAAATGAATAATCGATATTTCAAAATATATCAAACTACCTTCGATGCTATTGGCTAAAAATATCGTTTGTTTCGGTATATATATATATATATATATATATATATATATATATATATATATATATATATATATATATATATATATATATATATATATATATATATATATATATATATATATATATATATATATATATATATATATATATATATATATATATATATATATATATATATATATATATATATATATATATATATATATATATATATATATATATATATATTGAAAATGTTAAAAAAATTATTATCTGTCGATTATTGGGAAAAAAATATATAGTTATATATACATAGTATTGCAAATATTTCGAATAAAAAAAAATTGCCGGTTTCGATAATCGTGAAAAAAAAGAGAATCGATATTTTTTGTAATCGAATATTTTCATTCCTATCTGTGATCACTATGCCGTGACTCAGTGAGGCGTGAGTGATTGAACATTGAAGGTGAAAACTTTGAAGGTAAGCTTTGATAAAATGATAATATAATTACTTTACAGAATATAGGGCTTTACAAGCATAGATAGTATTTGTTAGCAACTGCAGTCAGTTCCCGTTTATGTCATTATTAAAAGCATTATTAATTTAAAATACATTATATAATATTTACTATTGAAGGTGGTTTAGTTCCCCCACTTATCCCGACAGTGAATTTTAGGTTTGTACCATCATAGTAAAAATATTACGTTAGTATATACGTAGTAAAAGTATTACTTAGTAATTTAGATCAATGTTATAAATATAGGACAATCTGGAATCCATATTATTTCCGCAAAAGAAGTAAAATAAATTTAGAATTGCTTCGTTAATAACACAGGCTTATTTTGATAAATATTTTTTATAATGTTTGCATTTGAGTTTAAATTCAAACCATAATCTAAATATTAGGCTGTGTTCAAACTTCGACTACTTTCTAATGGAGTTCGTCCACAGTTCGTCCTGTTTTATAACATTGATCTGAATTACTAAGTAATACCAAATTATATGGTAAACTTTGGTAATACGTAATGCTTTTTACCATAATCTAAATTAGGCTGTGCTTTTACTATGGTGTTAGTGTACTATAGTGTTTCACTTTACCTTTCGTACATTTAGAAAATTTACCGAAGTATCAAAGTATTTATCGGTAGTTAGATTGATAGTACCGTCGTTAGAAACCTTCTGATAATCTTTTTTATTGACCTAGATAAAAACTAAATACGTAAGCACCAGCTAAGCAGTTTTTTTTTTAAATAGAAAATATATTGAATAAAATTATACATATATGTATAATTTTGTTCAATATATTTTCTATTTAATAATTAAACTGCTTAGCTGGTGCTTACGTATTTAGTTTTCACAATATATATTGAAACTTGGAGAAAGGAGTGTCTGCACAAAAGCACCAAATGCCATAAATCCTAAAAAAAAAATTCTGGAAATGTATGCATTTTTTATTACTCTACTAAAAATATAAAGACCAAATATATATATATATATATATATATAATATAATTATATATATATATATATATATATATATATTATATATATATAAATATATATATATATATATATAAGTAAACTAAATTAGGCATGGAAGAGTACTTTATTAAATTGCACCAGATACCGAAAAATATTTGGTATTTGTAGCTTTCACAGTAGTGGATTTTTTTTGAATGAGACCAGGAGAAAAATTAATTTTTAGTAAAAATTAAACTTCATATCAGTAATGGGAATAGGTAGAACAGGATGCAAATCTTCTATAGACATATGTTCCACTGTCATGCGTTTGAATGTTAATTATCAAATTTGATTAAATTGAAGTTTGATGCATAGCAATAAAATAACTATGTATAAATACAGGTTATATTGGTAATTTTATATTTTGCATTTTTTCAAACTTTACCTTAGGGTCTTACCTAGTAAAGCTGTTGAGTCACTAATATGAATCAGAATTTTTTTTTTTTTTTTTAATTTTTGTACTTTTTTTTGATACTTTTATTATACAAAATCTGTAATTTTCTGAAATATTTTTGGAGAAAATGCATATAATCATTAATTTAAGTGAATGTTGGCTATTCTACTCCTTCCTTATAATTAAAGTAAACCTCAATTAAATTTATATCTAATTTTCTTAACCTAAAATTTCAGTGCTTTTGACCTCTTTACAAATTTTAAGCAACCCTGGCCCCAGCAAAATTCCAGCCCCAGTCAGTTCCTAATTATGCTCATTTATTAAAAAATAAAAAAAATTCTGTTCAGTCTACTTATTGGGCCTGAAAGAAGGCTATGGAGTTGCAGTCCTCTATTTTATATTAAAAAAACATATTTTGTTTGCCCTTGCTCTTGCTTCACAAAAAATTTCATATTGCTTACAAAATGAAATCTTTTGTGAATAAGGTATTAAAGCAAAATATATTTTCTAAATAAAATAAAAGTGTTTGGAGTCAGTGAAGCTGTATAATTTTAAAATGTAGGCCAAAAGCTGCAATTTAATCATATAAGTTATATATATATATATATATATATATATATATATATATATATATATATATATATATATATATATATATATATATATATATATTTTTTTTTTTTATACATACACCTATCGCATAATGCAGGGGTGGCGTCAACTGCAGGAAAATTCCTGCAGTCGTAATGGGAAGACAAAAAAAACTGTTAAAAGGAATCCCAGACCTAGAACCATGCGAAGAAATCTTCATGATCCAGCCTTGTCGCCCAATCCAATCTGTGTTTTAATTTTAAATTTATGCTAATGTTAAAATTTTCACTTAGGCCGAAAGTATGTTATTGAAAGTTTTGTTGCTCCTCCAGACAATAATTGAGATTTATTAAATTTTGTTTTATGAAAGTATTTTTAAAAAAAATTATTTTAAAATAAAATCTTATTATTTTTAAGTTCAAAAATAATTTCCTTTTAGTATAATTCTAGCGTACTTAAACAATCCTTCCAATTTTCTTCTCCTCTTCTCTTACTTTCTTCTCTCTTCCATCTATCTTCTATCTTTTCTTTTCCCTCTGTTTAAGCACCTCCACTCACAGACATATATATATATATATATATATATATATATATATATATATATATATATATATATATATATATATATATATATATATATATATATATATATATATATATATATATATATATATATATATTAGGCCCTGTAATAATAATATATGTATACATTATTATTACAGGGCCTAATTGTGGCAGAGTTGGCAAAAAATTTACTAGCTCCTCAGCCCTAACTTGAAACATGCCTTTATGAAATGTTTAATCTTGAATTATCCATATTTGAAAAATAATGAATTTGCATGTTCAGTATAGAGTTAAGTTAGGATGACTACTCAATTTCAGCTAAATAGTAGGAATTACATTAACTATTCAGAACTAGATTGTCTGTTTCCATATAGATTTTGCTGAAAGTAGTAAAAGTTTTTACTGAGATAGGAACAGGTCACTTTCAAGCTGTTTTGTTAGTACTTTTAGTTAGGTGTTCTAATTAAATGGAGTTGATCAAAGGAGTAATTCATGAATCTTCTACATACTAATTTGTATATATTCTAAATTACTATACATAAAATTTTGAACAAAGCAGTTTGTTTGATCTGTATTCAAGGAACTCTTGACTGGAAGTGAAAGTAAATGATGGAATGGAAAGTAACAAAACAAATTTTGATATTTTATATCATCTTTGAAAAAGTGCATTTAAAATTTTTTTTTTTTTTTAGTAATTGACACTCAATTTTTTAAAATGTATGATGCAATTTTTAAAAGTTTAGAAATTACATATTTAGAAAGTTGGAAAGTACACTTGTGATAAATGTAACAGATTATAAAATAGATATTTTAATGTTGCAATGGTACAAAATTTAATTCTTAGAATTTCTGTAAATAAACATTATGGTGATTATAGTATATAATTTTTTTTCATAAATACTTTTCAATTTTAAACAGTGAAACAGTTTTATTCAGGAATGTTATATGAATTTGATGAATAAATTGAAAACTAGGAATGTGGAACCAAATTCATTGAAATTTGATTGGATTCAGAGCCAAAGATAAAGTCTTGTGTGAAAAATACTTGGTCATAATTTTGATTCCATACCAGTTTTAAAAACTCCCAAGACCTTATCTAAATTCCTTTTTGTATTATATTTCTTATTCTTTATAGACAAAATACTTTAAATAGGGATAACAAGATTAAAAATTATATCATTATATTTCACCAGTCTTTTGCCTAGTTTTGTTTCTACATTATTATTATATCCTTGCAGATTAGTTTGACATTAAATGGAAATGAAGTATTTTTGCATATGGATATGAAATATATAGCAAATTTAAAGAATTTTCAACAACAAAATTTTGCAGCTATATCATTGTCATGATTTAATTTAGGTCAGTGTATATATATATATATATATATATATATATATATATATATATATATATATATATATATATATATATATATATATATATATATATATATATATATATATATATATATATTTATTTATTGAACCCTATTTTACATGTATGAAGAAGTGTAGTGATTAGGGGTAAAGGTATTTTTGAAATTTGTGATAATGCTAAAATGTTCACATAATACAACATATCCTCCATTATGCAAGACCTGAGAACTTTAAAATGAGTCTATATCACATCCAAGTATATCTACTCAGAAAATTTTATAAAAATTATTTGAATTTAAAAAAAAAAAAAATACAAAAAAATTTTTTTTTTAATATTTTTATTGATTTTAACATTTAACCTGATGCTTTAAAAGTCTCTCTCTCAGAGTGCTCTAAAAGATAATTCGTTTCAGCTCGTTGGCTTCAATGCTACTTCTTGAGTTTTATTTCAACTCACAGGTAGAGTTTTTTTCCATTTTAGTGGGGTTAGCATCGTCTTCCATATAACCTCTAAACACTTTCTCCTAAAACTCCCTAAAAATGATTCTTCTCAGAACTGGTTTCCCATTCTTGTCGTAGTTGTTGCAAGCAAGAATTGGTAGCATTGTCATATATATATATATATATATATATATATATATATATATATATATATATATATATATATATATATATATATATATATATATACTGTAATATATCCCTATTGGACCTGTAAATTAATAGGGTGGGCTGGAACGTTTTGTATTTCAGTGCCTATTGGTTCATTCCTCATTTTCACACTTATGTTTATCAAGAATACTTTCAATTCTACAGAAAGTGTAAGCACTTTCGTATTTTTTTTTTTTTTTTTTTTTTTTTGTCCTTCGTACCACACTTATTAACACAATCTCTCAGCCCTTTTTAATATAAAGTCATATATTTCGAAGCTACGTTGGGTGGCATCCAAAAGAATTCCCCACATCTCTTGAGAGGTGACTGGCTTCGGTGTTGTTGGTGTCACCATGGATTTACCTACTTGTTCTTGTTCACGGGTTCTCTTCCTTATGTAATTTCTTCAACATTTGCTGTATTCATCCAAATGATCTTTCTAACTCTTTATCTCACTTATTGTTCTTAACTGAAATCCAGGTTTTTAAGTGTTCTGACAGCATACATTTTGTTTCGTCTTACATCTCTGTGCCCTTTATATTTACAGGTGATTGTTGCTCATATGTACCCAATGACTTTATCTTTGTAATAATTTTAGTTTTCTTAATTTTCTACCGCATAGCTTAGCTTCTCATGCCAATCTACAGCATCTGTTTTGTTCACTTATCCTAACTTGAGTGACTATCCTAAATTCTTGGACTACTCAAACTCCATAATAGATTTCCTTGACATTATTATTAGTAATTTCAGTGTTACCCATCGCTAATGGTTTTTCCGAGTTCTCTAGACACAGCAGGTGAATTTGCCTATCATATCTCTATTCGGAGTAATGTCGATCAATCTTGGTGCAGCTCTCTTCTCGTATCCCAGATCGTTTTGGAAATTAATCCACCTTACAAACCTTTTCTTATTTTCTAATGCTCACCTTATATTGTTAACATCCTTCCACTTCTGAGGTTTTCCGATCAACTTCTCTTTATCTTATCCAATTTTTACGTCTTCAGGAAGTGACCCCCTCCTTCAGCGAGAAAACATTTTAGCTTCAGTGCTACCTATAGTCTGTTTTTTTATTTTTTATTTATTTATTTTTTTTTTTTTTTGTGAACCTTTATTTCATTGGAATGATTACTGCTTTGATGGACAAAAACTTATAATGGGGGTGATTATTTTTTTTAGTATTGAGACTTACATTTCATTTTTTTTTTCAGCTTAAATTCATGAACCTTCATTTATCTCCACTACTTCTCGTGCAATTCAAAGCTGGAACAATGTGAACAGAAATATATCAATCGTCTTCAAATTGTAAATCAATGCTACTAATATTTCACCCCAGAATCATGCAAAATCTATTCTTCGTTACATTAAAACCTTTTTTTCCTGCTTCTTCTAGTAAAGTTTCTTCTTAAGATATGATTTCTGGTATCTCCGAGCTTAATATATTAAGGCGGTTTATAGTTCTGTTGGAATCCCTCGTATTATTTTCAAATCTTACACTTTCATGCTTATAACCGTAATTAGTAAACTGTTTGTCTCTGTTTAGCTATCAAACCCTACTTTTTTCTTCTTACTCTTATTTCATACTACCTGTACATATAAAGGACTCTCATTCTCAAACCTATAACTACCGTTTATATAGTTTGAGACTATTTCTAATGTTTTCGAATCTATGCATAACAATAAGATTTAAGTACACCTTAGTTCTAATCTTATTCCATATCGGTAGCATGACTCCCTTATGGAGCACTCAATAACTTATTTTTCTTTCCGACTTGATTTTCTGCCCTTTGGTATCAAGATGAATTTTTTGATTTTGCTGCGATGAACATTTCAATGGTTTTCGATTGAGTTTGGTACAAACTTTGATCTCTAAACTTTCCTCTTTTGGTATCTTATCGTACTATCTGATTCCCTTGCTGGTCATTCTATAGCATTTGTTTTTGACGAATATCGTTCATCTTTTAAATCTATTATGCGAGGTTTCTCAGGGTTGTTTTATCCCCAACTTTTCTGCTTATTAATGACCTGTCTACTCTTATGCCAGCGACTAAATCTTTCATAAAATACTTTCATTTTTGAAAGGCATCATTTTCGACACCAAATTGCAAGGTGGTCTTCGAGCAATTGACTTTTACTAGTATTTTTAATTGGGTCAGAAAACAATTTTTTTGATGCATGAAAAATTCCATTCCCTGATCTCTATACAACTGATACCTTTGTTTTTAAATAATAATCATGGGGTTAAATTATTTTTTTTGTTGTTGTTGAAGGGTCACACTTATTCAATCATTGAACGAGCTTCTAAAAGATTGTTTACTCTGTGGTACTTCATATCACTTCAGTTGCATACTAAATATTTGAACGTAGTTTGTACTTGTATGAAGTACGTATCTGGGGTGGTTTGAATCAGCTCTTGAATGGATGCATTTCGCTTCATTACTCAGCTCTTACTATCTCACCGATATTCCATTCTTTTTCTCACTATCAACTTTTACTTTTTTTTTTTTTTTTTTTTAAATTAAAAGTTTGCACTTCACTGGCTAGACCCTTCCACATGAGGGATTGAAACGGCGCCTTCTAGCACGTGTCAGTCATTCCACCTTTGTGCAACGGAAGCGGACACTGCCCTTCTGAACTACATTTCATCTTTAAAAAGGAGAGCTCGTGTGACAAATCTTTTCATGAAGTCTAATCTCTTTCCCCATATATAAATGTTCTTCTATATATATATATATATATATATATATATATATATATATATATATATATATATATATATATATATATATATATATATATATATATATATATATATATATATATATATATATATATATATATTTTTTTTTTTTTTTTTTTTCAGACTTGTTGGGAATGAAAACTGTCTGAGGATTGGGAAGAATATCTCATTGAATTCTAACTCTTGAAAGTTTATCTACTAGTTCCTTCATCATCGTCTTCCAAGAAACTATTTAAGCATGAAGGTAAAAATAAATAAAAGTATTTTAAGGGGTGATAATTTATTTATTAAATTTAATTATTATTTCTTCAATACTTTATTATTTGTGACGTTTGTATCAAGAGCCTTGTATGTTGCATTGACTTCCCAGTCTCATATTTGGGAATCTAAGTTTGTTTCAAATTTAATGACATGCCTCGAAAATGTTACTAAAATTTCATATTTAATATTAAGTACGGCAGTCTTCATATCTGAAAAAAAAAAAAAAAAAAAAAAAAATATAATATATATATATATATATATATATATATATATATATATATATATATATATATATATATATATATATATATATATATATATATATATATATATATATATATATATATATATATATATATATATATATATATATATATATATATATATATATATATATATATATATATATATATATATATATATATATATATATATATATATATAATAAAGATAAGATGTTAAAAAGCTGTTACAAAGTTCAAATGATAAAAAAAAACTTCATCTTTTGTGGTTTCACCCGAACCACCACCTTCATACCATTTTATCAAAATTAATTAAAAGCCAGTAATTTTTTAACTTATTTTTGTTGTCAAAAAATCAGCACAGTTGTGACCCGTTTTCAGTTTTGAGATTATGATTTTTGTTAATGTTTATATAGTTGTCGAAAGATTCATAATTACAGCAGATTCATATATTTCTCTAATAAAAAGATAGGGTGAGTCACCAATCATCTTGGTGTTGGACGAATCAAAATTTTAAATTAATGGAGGGAGGTACAGTCGTGAACAAAAGTTCGTTCCTATTAAGCTGGAGATCATTTCTTAAAAGCTCTATTTTGAATAAAAAGAAAATAAAAACATTGAGAGGGGCTTAATTGAACTGTGATTGGCTGAACCTGACATGATCTCCATTTTATATAAATATTTATTTCCAGCTTAAAAGGAACGAACTTTTGTCCACGACTGTACATTGGAGGTAAAGAAACCAAGAGCATCTTAGGGTTTTTAAGTTTCGGCATAATTGTGAATGTCAACAACATATTTCAAATATTTTTCATTTGTATTAGAGTATTTTTAAATTTCTTTTTTAGCAGTTATATTACTGAGTATAGGAGAAGTGGTGAACCCATACTTTTAAATTCCGATGATTCCTCCATTAATTTTACATCAGTCGGCAAAAGAGTATTCATCATAATTTGTATACGTTTTGGTCATGGTTCTATGAATGATTTTCCAGTTTTTAGAAAAAATTCCAACAATAACTCATATACATGAGTATTCTTTGCATTCCGTGTACACAAAAGGATCGATTGTTTCTCAGACTCTGGGAGCACTTAAAATTTTTGCAGTTGCCGTGTGTTAGAGGCATTTTAAAAGGTCATGTTACCCTGACTTTTTAATTAATTGTTTTTGTTAAAGCTACATTTTTATAATAGAAGCTTATAGTGTGTGAAAATCATACAATCGATTCCAGGACTTTATTGAATGTAATGAGTGTGACGAATTTTATATAGGTGAGACCTATGAGTTCCAAAATAGGATTTATCAAGTAGATAATTTGGAAGAGGTTGACCGATTCGTGTATATATATAGAAGATGGCTGTAACATTCAAATACATGAATATACTAGAAAAATATATGAATAAATCGTTATTGCTTATAATATAAAAATATTAACCGGTGCGAAATCTTCTCGAAATTTTTAAAAAAAAAAAAAAAATTTTTTTACATTGTTTCATTTCTACTTTTGGTGTAACCTTAACAAAAATAGTAAAAAATTTCTGGCATTTTAATTTTTTCGTTTTGAAGGTGGTTAAGGTGTACCCACGAAAGCTAGCGAAACTTAACTTTCGTAGTTTTTAAAGTGAACTCTGTGACTATAGGTATTAATAAATAAATAAATACTTTTCATTTCAGGACAGTACATAATGTTTTAGCCTCTTCAATGAATGTCGATCACTTGGGAATGCCTGATGACAAGTCGTCTCCAACAACTTTAATGTAAAAGTAAGTGGTGTTTTTTTTTTTTTTTTTTTAAATTCCCTTCATTGGCAATGAAGGAAAACTTTCTATGCTTGGAAATAGGAATTGGACAATGTTCCTAATTAAGGGCTCCAAATTTTTTGTTTCTGGCCCCGCACTGATATTAAATGTTTAATTATTTTTTTTTTTTAATAGATAATTTTTATTTACAGTTTTGAGTATTTTCAACTGAAGATTCGCATACTATAGAGAAAGGATAAGCAGGGTTGGTGTTTTTGATTTTTTAAAAAAATAATAAAACTTTTTTTTTGTTTTATTTTGTTTTTTTTCATTTTTTGATACATAATGATATAACAGATATATTAGTTCCTTCTTACTGTGTTAAAAAACTTTTTAAAGTAGTTTATATATTAGAAATATAACTTCCTTAATATTTGGTTCAAGATTTCATATAGGGTAATACAAGAATCTGATCTTCATTAATATAATTTATCCAATATAGAACTGTTAGAGTTTAGAATTCCTAATATATATTCAATCAAATCTTCAACAAAATTTTATTGAGCTTTAATCTAATGCAATTTGAGGTTATAGACAAAAGAGAAAAGACAATTCCTTTTAATTTTTATACATGATAAGAAAACAATATTCCTCTATATAAATTATAAAAGAAAGAAAATTTAAGCACTTTTGATGCATAATCATTAATCCATAAATTAAATAACTTGCAATATATATATTGCAAGTTATGTATTTAATTTATGGATTAATGATTATGCATCAAAAGTGCTTAAATTTTTTTTTTATAATTTATATAGAGGAATATTGTTTTCTTATAATGTTGTATAAAAATTTAAATGGTTGAAAATTAAAAGGAATTGTCTTTTCTGTTTTCTCTTTTGTCTATAACCTCAAATTGCATTAGATTAAAGCTCAATAAAATTTTGTTGAAGATTTGATTGAATATATATTAGGAATTCTAAACTCTAACAGTTCTATATTGGATAAATTATATTAATGAAGATCAGATTCTTGTATTACCCTATATGAAATCTTGAACCAAATATTAAGGAAGTTATATTTCTAATATATAAACTACTTTAAAGTTTTTTAACACAGTAAGAAGGAACTAATATATCTGTTATATCATTATGTATCAAAAAATGACAAAATAAAACAAAGTTTTATTATTTTTTAAAAAAATCAACGCCAACCTTGAGGATAAGTAAACTTCAATTATTTTCATGGTAGTAATATATATTATTAAAAATAAAAGTTTCAACAACAGTTTTTATTTCTTCCCCCCCACCCTCCAAATATATATTTACAATACTGTCTTGAAAAATTTTTTATATGGGTTATTAACGATACATTTCATCTCTGGCAAAACGTATTAAAGAGTTCTAAACCGTCAAGAAAAATCTACAACAAAAAAAGGGGTTTCAGATGTTTTACAAGTAAAATTTATCACTAATCACTTACTGTCCATCCAATCTATATAAGATTTGTAAGTAGCCCAATTCTATCTACTCTGAAAATTTCATACAGTAAGTGTTTGTGCTAAATTTTATTTGCAAAATAACTTTTCTGCTAGTTTAGAAGAAAGAAACCTAAAATTTTAAAGCTGAACAAATTTTTATTTCCTCTAAGATATTGCCAGTACAAAAACTGTTTAAAACTCGCCCAATTTTGAAAAATTTTTAGTTTTTCAAAATTGGGCGAGTTTTAAGAGTTTTTGTACTGGCAATATCTTAGAGGAAATAAAAATTTGTTCAGCTTTAAAATTTTAGGTTTCTTTCTTCTAAACTAGCAGAAAAGTTATTTTGCAAATAAAATTTAGCACAAACACTTACTGTATGAAATTTTCAGAGTAGATAGAATTTGGTTACTTACAAATCTTATATACTAGCAGAAAAGTTAAATCGAAACTTTCCTTTTACAATCGTACCTCTCTTATAAGATAGGAATTCTGAAACCAGATCGGGAAGAGAGAGAGAGAGGAATGACTTGCGGAGAAACCCATGAATTTCGTTCCGGTGACGTCCAAGTCCATCCGCAATCTAAAATAATTACAACTAATTAACATTAACAAAACTAAAAAAAATCAATAACTTAAAATATTTTCTGTAATATCTAGTGTGGAAAGAATATTTTCAAACATTGTCACTTAAAATTATATAGGAATTGAATAACCTCTCTGCTAATTTTAAATTACATAGATTGCATAACTTATCTAAATAATTAAAAATATGAAATTCCTATATTAGAATTACAGTATGCTATCCATATATCATAGTTTGAGGAAGTGGTCGTATATCAATTCCTTAAACATGTAGGTTAATAAATATACAGTAATCATGATTGTCCAACAAGAAAATGTACCGAAGGATCTAATGTTTGGGGAGAAGGGAAGCTTATTATATTTAACATGAAAGCTGGAGATACATTTCACTTAGAAGAAATGTTATTTCAGGCTTAATATCCGAAACTTTGTATTCCAAGTTCTCAATATATTTTTCAAATAGTTTCTTTAATTTTTATGATAAATTAAGATTTTGTTCTACGTTTCTTTTTACTGTAAATGTAAAAGATCATACAATTTCTTCAAGCCTTTGCTGAGTTGAGAACCGCTAATAGAGAGAGAAGAAAAAAAAAAAGGCAGTACATGTTTCGAGTAACATCTGAAGTTGCGATGAATAGTAATAGAATATCTTTAGGTCAATTATGGTTGACTATGATTCCTAATAAGGATCCGATTTTTAAGTTAAAATATCAGTTTTATTAAAAGCTTAAAGTCAGCATCATAAAAATTAAGGCGTTTGATACTGTTTTCAACACCTACCTGGAATCAAGAAATTAACACAAAAAACTATAAAGATGGAAATAACAGGAGAGTAGGAAAAAAGGCATGGTCCACTGTTAACTTCAATCACATAACAATGTATTTCGATTTTTATATAAGGTTTATTTTAATCAAAACTTCTTAAATTGTAAAACAAAATAAATGCTTTCAAGAAGCATAATGAAGAAAAATTAAATTTCCGCTTCTAAATTATGAAATATGTACATTATTCTATATTTATCATGAAAATTTTTATTATTTGGGTTTTTCTTTAGGTGATTATTAGTAAGCAAGTAAAAAAAAACCGGCCTGATCTACTACTATTAATAATGAAAAGTAAAAGCTTTTTTTTAAAGTAAATTTTTGAAATAGTAAGACAAACGGCCAAAAATGGTTCAATTCGTATATACAACCAAACATTAATAAACCCATAAAAAACATTTAAAACTACAAAGGGTATTAATGGTTTAAAACAGTGGTTCTAAGACAATAAGTGTGGTATCCCTGATTAATCTCGATAAAAGAAAACCATTAAAAATTTGCTCGTTTCAAAAACTTTACACTGACATGGAGTGATGAATTCACAACATAGACCCTCACATTCACATCAAAAGGAAATATAGCAATCAAAGGCGAGGAATTTGGATTGTCTAGTTGAAAAACTGAAAAAGTTTTTTTTTTTTAAAAGAAATTAAATTAATAAAGTTTTAAAATTTGGGGTTTGAATAGAATACGTGTCGAAGATTTATACAAGGTTGGAACGAATATCCTCACAAGTACAGGTAATCGAAAAAAGCATCAGAAAAATACAGTAACTTGGAAAAGAAAAGCGAGGTGTGTGGTAACTTGACATTTCCTTTGATAAGAAAAGCTCTCAAAAAGGAAATGACTCCTATTCTAGTTAAGCCTTAGACTACTAAAGATAAATTGAACATTTATTTTACATCTCTAAGCGTGAAACAAATGACTGGATTCAAAAAAAATTCTGGGAAATACTAACTGATGCTTATTTGAAATTAATTATGAAAAAATTAAAAAAAAAAAAAAAAAATCTGATTCCATCGTATCCTGTGACTGGAACGAAAAATCAAATTTAAGGGGCTGTCTGCTAAAAATTTCAATAGGAGCTTTGTCAATTTTGATTCAATTTTTCAAGTTCATTTATCCACTGTATATGAATTAAGATTATTTTTTCTAATCAATATTAAAGGTAAGAAATGTGGACCTGTCTATCGTATAAACGCCACAGCATTTAAAAAAATAAAAAAAGACTTCTGTATAATCTTAATTTTTTTATTTTAAAAACTTTAGTTTTCACCTTTCTATCATCACTTTTTTTATTATTTCATCTTAACGCGTCAAAAAGAGTCCAAGTTTAAGAAGGACTGGCTTAGAATTAAGATATCGAACAAATAGAAACTACTAGTAGGAAAAAGTCTACCAGAAATTTGTCATATCTAATGCCCTTTGGCAGAATCAAAGCTCTATTAAAAAATATAAAAATATTTTCGATTTCTCAAAACTAAAATGTGTCTTTCAAATTTAATGACATTTAGTTTTAAAAAGTAGGACAAAAAACTTCAAGTATATTGTGCAACGAAAACATGTCAAGCATGAAAAATGAGAATATGTAGAGAATTTTTAACATAAAAGTAATTTATAAATTTTACTAAGTGCAAAGAAAATATATCATTCATGAACATTGATATACTCTTATAAAATTGCTTAAGAAAATATTAGTGTTTATTTCAATTAATTCAATGTAAATTTTTAATACTTCCCATATATATATATATATTTATATGGTTAGTTGCAGCTGTAATTTATTGTATTTCTTTTTTTATAATCCTACTAAGGAAATTTATGGTGAAAGAAAAGAACAGACTGCTAAAGGAAACACCACGAAAGAAATATTTCAAATTTAAGGTCCAGCATAACTCTGTAAATGGCTCTTCAGTGTGTGAATAGGAGCAAATGGAAATAATATGAGGAGGAATATGAAGATGGTTCTAGATTTAACGAAATTTGATGATTATATATATATATATATATATATTATATATATTATATATATATATATATATTATATATATATATATATATATATATAATATTTATATATATATAAATAAAAAAAAAAATTTTTGTTTTTTTTGTTTTTTGTTTTATTGTAGAACATATCAAAATTTTTAATGATAGTACAAACTTTTAAATTTAACTTACATATGTCCTCTTCACTACTAAGCGGAGTAAGGGGATAACCGCAGTTCATCATCTGATCTTATTCGTCAACATAATATCTGCTCCTTTTCCTTCTCCCATGCAAGATTTTCTATACAAAGTTTTCATGTTAAAAGTCAGTCTTCGGTCTGTTATATCTAGAGGTGGTGGTTATATAAAAACCTGCAGCTGAATTTTGATCAGTTTATATTTAAAAACCTGAAAAAGAAGGGTCGAAATTAGCGTTACAATTAAATAATTTAGGACACTTACTATGATTCAGTTGGCTTTAGAAGTTCCAAATATACAAATATAATATATTTAAGAACGGTACAGAGGTAAAGTACGAGATGTATTTGAAAGATGAGAGTAGTAAAGTTTAAGGAAAAGAAAATACCTAAAATCATTCACGAAATTGACTTGAACTTTGTTTTACGAGAAAATATTAAAAAATTATTACATTTTGAAATACCTATTAAAAAAACTACGCGGTTTCAATTGAAGCTGTTGAAACAAATTTTTTAAAGTTCCTGAAAGTGGCAGCGCTTGAAGAGGTTGCGTGTTAAGTGTTGCCATATTTAAAACAAAAGCAATTTTACAAAAATCTAAGGAGAATTCAATAGAATGTCTCCAATGTAAATGAAACTTAAAATAGACAAAAGTATATACAATATATAAAATAGTGAAAATATTTAAATAGTTTTTATAATTATTATTATTATTATTATATTGGAGTGGAAATGCTGTATGATTTTTGTTTTATATCTTTTATTTTTGTTTAGAAATATCTAAAGAATTGCCAAAATATTTCACTCATTAAAAATAAAATTACTGCATAATATCTTGTGAGATGATTTTATTAATTATATTATTAATATTTGTTTTACAAAAACTGAATAAACAATTAACAGTGGTGAAGCAGTCAAAAAATTTTACTATGTTATTGACTCAGTTATATTAATAAGTTTTGTAATATATATATATATGGTATCAGAAAATTTAAAACATCTATTCCTTGTCTAAACGTTTACTATATGATACATTATTTTTCAGTACAGGCTTATATCTGATTATAAAATACATGAAAACCAAAAAGATGTTATACTGAATTTAAAATTTGCATATTTGAACAAAAATTTAGAAAAAAAAAATTTTTTAAATTTGACAAAATAAATAAAAACTTTACTACTACTACTATAGTATATTGATTAACGAGTTGAATTTTTATTATTAAAAAAAATTAAATTAAAAATTGCAAACAAAAGATTATAATTAATTTGAATAATTTGTAAATTTCTTTTATATTGTGCATTTTAATTAGCAAAATGTTTTTTTATAATTTTAGTGTGCAGTTAAGCTTCTATCCAAATGTATAATGAAAAAATTTCATATTTTTAAAATTTTTTTTTTGAAAAAATGTCTTTGAAAAGAAACTTCATATGATGGTGGTCAGAACCCCCCCCAAAAAAGAAATGCAAATTACAAGGTTGGAAAAATTAAGATAATTAAGTTGAGGGACACATTGAACATCAAATTATTATTAGGCAATGCAATATAATTTAATTAATTTGTACTTTGCCATGATAAACTTACATTATCTTTTCCCTATACAATTCTGAACAACAGCAAAATTCAAACTCATTTTTCAAAAATTAACTTTTTTTGTCATCGATACTGCCCCCTTTCTCCCTATGTACTTAATTCTGAAAATAAAAGAGATCTCAATCATATTCACCATAAGGTAGTTCTTGGTTTATATTTCGTGAGTAAAATTTCATCTTCCCAGTGGATAAACATTTGTCCAAATTCATTTCAGATTGAAAACTGTCTATGGGAGTATGATCTTAGTTAATGGGAAAAGTTTCTAGAAGTGAATACCAAAATTGTTATTCCTGCTCTTATAATTATGTCTGAAAAACAAAAACAAAAACAAAATTAACTGACAAGTAAAGTTTTTCATTGTGCAGTAAATAATAATAATAAGTAAATAAATAAATGAATAATAATTTTAATAAAAAATGGAATATGCTATGGCTAGTTATTAAAAAAATGTAGAATTGGCACACAAAAACTTTTGACTTCAGCTACTGAATTTCTAGTGTATCCTCTGACTCCTAAAATCCTTTAGTGGAAGTAATTATGCTATTGTGTGTGTTTTTTCTTTTATAATGGAAAAATCAATAAACAAAAAGAAAACATGCAATTTGTCCAAAAACGAAAGTGAAACAGCTACAAATTGATAATTAAATCTGTTGTAAACTTTATAAACTAACATTTCATTATAATATGGGAATTGCCAGGCTAGTTTTTAAAACTCTTATCCTCAAAAGTTTAAGTTATCGGTTGTTGCTATACTATTGTGTTTTGATTATACTGTTAAATTTACAGGAAGAAAAATATAATAATAATAATATATATAATATATATATATATATATATATATATATATATATATATATATATATATATATATATATATATATATATATATATATATATATATATATATATATATATATATATATATATATATATATATATATATATATATATATATATATATATAATATATATATATATATATATATATATATATATATATATATATATATATATATATATCATCAAATCAGGGAAGAGAGAAATCAAATCAAAATTTTAAAAATTTCAACTTTCAGAAGGTGCAAAAAAATTAGCACTACTACATTTTTTATTTATTTATTTATTTATTTTTTTGAGAAATATTAACCTTCCTGGAAATTTTTTTTTAAACTGAAGGTGACAAAAAAAAAAAATGAAATAACGGGGAAAAATAAGCACTTGCTATGGTTCAAACTAACCACTACGTATTATTTAAAAATAGCTATAGAGTAGGTCTTTTTATTAATATTAATGGGTGATAAATTAATTATCTGAAACAAAATTTGAAGAAAGAAAAAAAAAAAAAAAAAAAAATTGGTAAAACTTAATGATGATGTATGGAAGCAAATTTATGCAAATTTTCTATAAATTTTTCAACACATTTCATTTGTCAAAATGAATTGATAATTGACCTACATAGATAGTTACATCATCAATTTTCATGTTATAATTGAATTTTTCATGTTTGTTGCCCCCACAAATTACTATAATTTAAAATTTTTTGTAAAAAACATTATTTTTTGGCATTTTTTTTCTCTACCAATTCAAAGTTTATGGATCTATGTACTGGAGGTGGGCAATATACATATTTTTATTTGCAATAATTTTTTGTATACTTATTAATTTTGATGCTGTGAATGGGAATTTTTTTAAAAATATTTCCCCTTAATATAAATGGGTGATACTATTATATATTATGGTTAGGTTTACAAAAAAATTTAAATAATAAAAA
>SEYY01019161.1:60000-85000 GCA_009176605.1 Armadillidium nasatum | reverse complement strand
AAACCATGAATTTTAATCACAAAGCAGTATATTGAGGATTATGTTCAGATAACTTAAATGTCAATTAGTCAGAACTTTTAAGAATACAAGATAAATAAAATATAATTTTTATCTTCTTAGTTTCTCTAAAAACAGATAGCTGTAGTTTACATTATTTTCTTCATTGCCAAATTATATTTCAGGTCTCTGTCACCGAGACTTAATCTGTATGGTTTAATGGTTTATTAACATTGTGTAAAAGCTTCCTTACTGGACAGAAAGCTGGATTTTTTCCACATATAGAAGCTATGCATCAAAAGTTGCCGGAATACAAACGAATGGGACAACTTTCGGTTTGTATAAAGGAATAAAAACATTTCTATTACAGTTCCTATTTTACTTTGCCTTTTGCCCGCATATATATATATATATATATATATATATATATATATATATATATATATATATATATATATATATATATATATATATATATATATATATATATATATATATATATATATATATATATATATATATATATATATATATATATATATATATATATATATATTATATATATATATATATATATATATATATATATATATATATATATATATATATATATATTATATATAAAAAGAGGATTTTTATTTATCATTTCCCAATGTTTTTGCCACCGAAAAATGGTTATTATACACAATAATAAAATTTATTCTACAAATTCATTTATTGTTATTAGTATAATAAGCAGCTGAAGTTTCAGTTATCATGATTTCAATACATTTGTTGTGTTGAAAAGAAATTAGCTAAAATATTTCATTATAAAATTTTTCATTATCTTTCTATTTATACAAGTTTCTCGAGATGAAGTTTCAAAACTTTTATTCACTTAAATAAAAATGAAAGAAATGTAGGCCTGGCAATGCTTTCCCATGACAATTTAAAATCACTATAGTTTTTTTTTATAATTAAAACACATTAATATCTGAAATTATTATCATAGAGGCTTCAAGGAAAAAAATTCTTTTCCTTTCCATTTTAATAGCTCTGTGATTCCTACCTTTTCATTAATAAAAATTAATCCAAACAATGCCAAGAAAAGACGGCAAAGTTATTCTTCATCATAATTTACCCAATAATAGGAACAAAAAAGTTATTTGATTTATATTTAAAAGAATTGGTACTTATATATTAAAACTTACATTAATTTGTACTTTCCAAGTTAAAAATTCACATCAATAATTTACAACATCGAATTAAAATGCAGTTATAATAAACAATTTCAAATCTAAACTCTGAACATCAATTAAAAGCTTGAACAATAAAGTCTTATTAAATACTTAAAACTCTAACATTATATTGAAAACTTATGAAAAAAATGCATGATTTCAATACCGTATCTCAGCACCAAGTTCATTTATATTTAAATTTTAATGGTTCGCATATTATTTCCTATATCTAACTATAGATTTCTTCTAAAATAAAAAGACAATTTTATTAAAAAAGTTGATCATCAATAATTAATTTACATAAGAATATAAACCGACAAAGTAATTTAGTGTCATATTTTAGAATGAAGTAGTACAAAGAAATTCTGAAATACATATTATCAAGTGTTGATGAAAAGCATAAAGAAAGGAAAATTTCATTTTCACCAAATTATATATTTTGTCACAATTTTATAAACAAGATAAGCTGTGGAGTTTAGAACTTTGCAGTCACATTAAATAATTAATAAGGAGCAGTTAAAATTATCTTATTTCAATTCAAATTTGTCAACAGAACTTATTCAACCCACAAGTGAGTGTTTCGTCATTTACTCAAAAGAAGAAAAACTTAATAAACCTCAAATCAGAAACAAAGAATGATGATATAATTAACAAGCAACTTTAACAGTATCAGAAGCTTAGTTAACAATTATTGCAAAAAAAAGTATAACAATTCTTATCAGTCGGAAGAGTCGTCACTCGTTGGTGAAACGGTGCAAGATTGACTTCGAATGCTTAAAGCATGCTTACCAAAGATTTTACAATTATGTTGGCTTTGTTTACTTGCGAAAAGAGAACCGGAAATAATAATAGTAATTGGATACAGGTGTCAAGTTTTAGCCGCTTTTCAGTCCACCCACTCTACTTCATACTACTAAATTAGCAACAGAACTGGTCAAAACATTCCATAACAAAAATAAAAAACTGAAAGTTTATGAGAAAGGTAACTTTATAAAGGTAACTATCAGAAAATCAAAGATAAAAGTGACACACACATTCACTAAAAAAAATATATATTGTCTCTCAGTGTATAATATATTAAGGGAATGTCGACATGAGGATGCCAATTCATTTATTCTTCCATTATTTTCATTGAAAAACGAGAATTTTTTCTTTACTGAAGCACACAGGTTTATAGGCGGCACACCTGCATGAAATTTAATTGTTCTTTTTTTTCTTTATAATCAGAATCACTTATTTTCATCCTAAACTAATCTGAGTCAACAAGTACTATTAGCCAACGGAAAAGAACACAAGATGCTTGCTGACCAGAAACAAGTACAAATAATCACAGAATTTAGGTCAGAAAAAATAATGTGATGATGTGTTTACAGTATTTTTGGGATAAGAGGATTAAAACGGGTGTTTATACACCTTGCAGTAACAAATGAATGAATTACAAGTCTCCAACAAATCAATTTTTAGGAGTTCTTTCAAATAAATAATTGGCAAGTTTTCATGAACACCTGCATGAAATTTAATTGGTTAAAAAAAAAAAATTTTTTTTTTTTAGTCAGAAACACTTATTTCTATCCTAAACTAATCTGAGTCAACAGGGCCTATTAGCCTATAGAAAAGAATGCAAGATGTTTGCTGACCAGAAACAAGTACAAAAGTACAAATAATCACAGAATTAAGGTTAGAAAAAATAAGAAATATGATGTTGTGTTCACAGTGTTTTGGGGATAAGAGGATTAAAACGGTTAGGTTAAACAAATTAGCAATGTGATGTTGTGTTGCTTGTGTTCACGGTGCTTTAGGGATGAGAGTATTGAGACTGGTGTATATACACTTTGCAGCCACAAACGAATGAAATAAAAAATCTCTAACAAATTATAATTTTTAGAAGTCCTTTCAAAAAAATGACTGGCAAGTTTTTCCCCACGAAGTTGTATACCAATGCGTATGGTTTATATTTAATAGGTCTCTTAATTATAGCGAGATACCAAAAGGATCAGAAAACTAATTGTGTGGTGCTATTTTATAAGGTAACAGAGATAATCTCTGAAATTACAGGTCAGTTGTTTAACCTAATTAGTAGCAAAAAATTTTTAAACATAATGAAAAGTCGAACAGAAAAGCATTTAGTCAACAAAAAGATTTTAAGCGACTCAACATTTCAGACGAATCTTTTGGAATTTACGGAGCATATTACTGATTATTTGCATAAAAAATTTTTAAATCTGGGATGAGCCATTCATTTGCATTTTGTGATTGAGACAGTCTTAATAGGCCTTTGTGGCTTCTAACCTTCTTTTACTTTCTTATATTCTTGTTCTTATGCATGCATTACAGTATCAGAGTGCAAAATCACGCTTAGTCCATTGAGTTAGTAGAACTCCAATGACTGACTTTTTGCAAATAAGAGGTAAAATAGCAGTGTACAGAAGTAAACATAAAAAGTAGACAGTTCATTTTCAAAAAAAAAAATTTTTTGACATCTCTAATTTAATAAAATTATTGAATTAATTTAGGAAATTTAGACTGCTGCAATTTGAAACGAGATTAATTGTGAAAACGATGAAAACTGAAACCTAATTTTAAAATTAACTATCAGATTCAACACAATTATCATCCATTTTAAAATGTCTCCTAATCATTTCCTGATTATCTACGGAATATTCTAATTCTAACTTTAAATGTCTATAATACGAATCATCTTGAGATATTTTAATCGTTCCCTTAACCAAAGAGTCCTGCTTGACTCGACAATCAGGCAGAGTCAAAACTGTATTTTGCCAATGTGTATCTTCCTCATCTGGTGAAGTTGAAAGTTTAACACCTTCGGGAAACATAACATCAAACCAAAGAACTAAACTGTTTAAGCACCTATTACCCATACTTGAAAGAGAGAATTCGTGAGTGATTTCCGCTAAATCCTCGGCTTTTACACTGTATAAATCTAAATCACAAACAACAGTAGGAAAGCTCATAATATCTTCTTGAGCTACCATATGGACATGAACTGTATCTGAAAAACAATACGATAAATGATAAATAAATGATACATATAATTAAAAATTTACACCCTATCATTATTATTATTATTTCAATGTAAAATTATATTAAAAGCAAACATGGTTAAAGTTTACATGTATGATTATATTTTTAATACATGTAACGACCACTGTAAGGGTGTATATTAAAGAAAATTATGATTACTTTGAAGCAATAAAATAAAGATTTATACTAAATTTAAAAGAAACATTTATATTACATAATATATTGTATAGTTCCTTCATCTATCTATTCATCATAATATTCCACACTATAATGTCTTCAATGAAAACAAGCGACTGAAACCTTCTGTTCCTATTATTCTCAGCGTTTCAATTTCTAGTACCTTTCTTGAAAGAATCCAAGTCTCTTTCTAAACAAGTTTCTAAGATGTTAGGAGTTATGAGGTGCCTTCGAAACTTCACAGACCTAGTTGCTGAATCTGTGTAGAAGAGGCGTTTCCTCTTGAATGGAGTATGCAACACATATCTTGGGTAGTTCCACATATTCGACTCTTCGTGATAAGGTGGAGTCTAAGGTTTTTTGATTTGTAAACTCTTCTACTCTAACTCTTTCCAATCTATTTCTAGCCGTCGAACTGTACCATCATTGTCCTTTAGCCATCGAACTGTATCATCATTCTCCTTATACTATCATTATTTACAATAGACACCGTTCTTTTGATATTCCAGTTGTATACATACTTTTTAATGAGATCTCGTGCGATTCTTCTTTCTATACAGTTTCCCCATTTCTCTGTTCGACTCTCTGACATCAGTCTTGACTGAAATGCTCAATCTTCACACGTACTCCATCTGTAAAGTCTACAATACGTTTCCTTTATCTATTTTTTCAATTTCCTTTAACTTGCACATTTTCAAACGCCGTGTAACGGAGCATGTTCCCACATCACATATACCAATATATATATATATATATATATATATATATATATATATATATATATATATATATATATATATATATATATATATATATATATATATATATATATATATATATATATATATATATATATATATATATATATATATATATATATATATATATATATATATATATATATATATATATATATATATATAAAATCAGAAATTTAAGCTAAAGCACTATTTGTCTGTTCTAAAATAAAACATACCTTTGTATTTGGTTACTGCATGATCAGCTAATATTGACATATCTAATGCATAGAGGTGTTGAAGCGAAACCCAAAAATCAAAGGCACTTTCTTCATATTTTGTGATCCACTGAGTTTCCCCTAAGGCCATGTGAAGAACCGCTCTTTCTGGAAACATCTTTCCACCCTGAAAATAAAAAATAAATAAATAAAATACAATGAAATTTGCCTAAGTTTAAAACATACAAACTGATTACCGGAGAGAGTAAAAATTGTAGTATAAAATTAAATCTAAATTTAAAATTTAAAAGATTAATAGAGTAACACAAAATAACTTAAAAATACAAAACACTAATAATATGAAAAATATATGGGTCCTCCTATGTTCTTTATTTATCAAGTCACTAGCAAAGCATTAATTAAGTCAAAAAACATCAATAAAATTCACAAAGAATTAAAGTATACAAAACGTTTTAAGGAAACTTACCGATTTTAAATATCTATCTCTTACATGTAAAACAGAAGGCAACATTGTTTCATAAAGAAGCATATATCCCATCCATTCACTAACAATAACATCAACTTTTTCTGGAAGCTCAAGGTCTTCTGCCTTTCCGATTAATACTGAAAAGATGAAATTCTATAAACAAATAACAACAACTCAAACAATGTAAAATATGTTTGGTATAAGTTTACAGTACATTTACTTATAAGGTAAGTGTGATTTAACGATCAGTATGAATGTATATATGTATGTATTAAGAATGATTTTCAATATATTGCCTTATTTGTTTCACTAATTTTCTCCCTTTTCTAAATACTTAATTAGTATATCTACTTATGCTAAAATATAAAAATGGATAATATTTAATATTAATTTAATCTAACTCTTGATGGCTCTACAACCCTGCTTTAAATAAATCTCATGTTTTATTTAATTTTATAGTATTTTGAAAAGCGATTATATTTTGTGATATAATAGTATCTATTTAGGTGAAGAAATGATACAAAGCTAAATAGACAGTATTTGAAGATGGAAACTTATACCATAATATTTGTTTCAGTTTCAAGAAAATTATTATTTTTGTTAAATGTGTATGTACATTTATCTACTTTCTAACCCCATTTGTAGAGATGAATTATAAAAAATATCTTTTTAACTATAATCTAATATAAATAATAATTTTAGTACCTAAAATAGTTTTACTGAAGTTTTATTTGAGAACCTATTTCTTTACAAGAAAAGGAATGAACTACGTTAAATTATTATTTAATTAACAGCTTGTTAAGTAATTGCTAAAAAATCCTTTTCTATGGGTGTATATTTAGGCTCTTCCATCTTTTGTATTGGAGTTGCATTATTTTTCCTATAAAGGTGTATTCAACGAGTTGCCTTGCCTCTAAGTAGTAGTATTGGATAACTACAAAGGTGGCACAAGAAAAAAAATAGTTTCCTTCATGGGTAATATTTTTTCTTTCTGGAAAGATTCTGATAAAATAGAAAGCTAACTGTTTTGATAAAATGAGAATGAGAAAGCATACATGCTAAGTACAAAAAAAATTTAATTTAATTTCAATTGATCGTCACTATAGCTATTATGTAATGTAAGTGGATTTCCAGTTAATGACTAGATTCTGACTTAACCAGTAAAATTCTTATTCTTGTCTTACTAGTAAAATGAATGAATGAATGAATGTAAAAAAAAATGTTATTAAAACTATAAGTATCACAAAAATGCAAAGATCAAAATAAGAAATAATACTAACTAGACAAAATTACCTGTAATAACATCGTTGAAATTGTTGGCTTCAACTAATTTTTTTGCATGCAATCCTATATCTGATGCTTCAATGGCATACACCTTACTGGCTCCTGCTTGAGCACAAAACATACTAAGAATTCCAGTACCACAACCTACATCAGCAACAACTTTTCCTTTTATCCATTTCTCTGCCCCCTTCATTATAGCATCTCTATAGGTATTTGTCCTTTTCTGATCTTCAATCATTGTGCGATGAAGTTCAACATCTGCATATGATCTGATATATATATATATATATATATATATATATATATATATATATATATATATATATATATATATATATATATATATATATATATATATATATATATATATATATATATATATATATATATATATATATATATATATGTAAGCAGAATATAAAAGACATATAGTTATCAGTTATGAAATAAATGTTAAATAAAATAAAATGAAAATAGTTATGAACATAATATAATAAAGCACATATATAATACACTAAGAGTAAACGGATTTATATTAGACACAAACAGGAGTGAGTACAATGATACATTTAAGTAGAAAGGCGGATAATGAAATAATACGTAAGTGTAGATTATGATTTAGTTGGTTGGATGAATGATGTAATAGGATGGAGTATGGGTGTGGAGTGGGGTTGGAGGGAGGAGTCATGAGATGAGGAGAGGGATGGAGGAAAGAGTCACATTAAGTTGGGGTTAGAGTTTTTTAATGTAAAATGATTCAAGGATTTTTCGATCGGATTCAGAGGGTGCAGATATATATATATATATATATATATATATATATATATATATATATATATATATATATATATATATATATATATATTATATATATATATATATATATATATATATATATATATATATATATATATATATATATATATATATATATATATATATATATATATATATATATATATATATATATATATATATATATATATATATATATATATATATATATATATATATATATATATATATATATATATATATATATATATATATATATATATATATATATATGGGAATGTAGTTATGCTTATCAGTTCCTTTTTAAATTTAGATTAAGCTTGTCAAGTTTTTAGCATTCTTTTACTATTTTGGAAGCTATCTAACACCACCAAACAGTAAAATCATTTTTTCTACATGGTTATAAACTATCCCTCTTAAGAATAAAAAAAATATCCAAGCCATACACTGGTAAAGTGGACTTTTATAAATGTAATATTCCAGTTCATCTTATGTTAATGCACTGTGATAAATCCATAATTTATCCCCTATATTTTCTTGATTCACAAATTTTTCTTTGCTTGAATATTTTTACAAACTTCTTCGATTTCCTCTATTTCAAACCTACTACTAATGCTAATTGTATTTTCTAGAAGAAAATCAGACTAATAAAAATACTTACAAAAAATATTCAACATCATTTTTATGTTTTTTAGTAGTACCATTTGAAACCACTTCTGTTCCATTTTCTGATATTTTTCTTTTCATAATTCCAATTTCTTGTTCAGGTGTATTTCTTTCATTAATTGATATCTGGGACATATTACAATGAAACTAATAGTAGTTTTAAGGCAATAATAGATCACAATTAGGCCAACTTCTTTTTAAATAGTGATTCTGAAAACATTGGAAATAATAATTTTTATAAAGTGTTAAAGTAATAATTAGTACAATGATATTTCACATTTTATCTAAGAAATAATTTCTTAAAAACTGCTTACAGTTGGTGTATAACTACTTCTGTGATATAAATCTGGACTATGTAATATCAATAAAGAGAGAGAAACTCAAGGTAATTTTTAAAAATAATATTCAGAATTCATAAAAGTTTTAAAAATCAAAATAAAATCTTTTATTTTATAAATGTTGAGTATACCATATTCAAAGTTGTGTTAATATTAAGTTTTGAAAACAGAAATTACAAATGGCAATCTGGAAGATCTCTTAATACGAGATATGATTCCGGTTTACAAAACTTCTTATTCTTTTGGATAAAGTAAGTTTTCATACTGAATCATGATAGAAGAACTGGAGGTCATAACAGGGAAATAATGAAGATTGTATAGTACATTATAATATAGGTACAACTGGCCAATTTAACTTTTATATCGATAGGAATTTTACCTTGATTTGTTTTATCTATATATATATATATATATATATATATATATATATATATATATATATATATATATATATATATATATATATATATATATATATATATATATATATATATATATAGTAGGCTCTCCTTCACACACATAAAACATTAATATAGACAACCTTTTTTAAAAGAAAAACTAAATAATGTCATCAACAACAGTAGCCTCTGAGAAGACCTGGGGGTGGCTTCCAAAAATAGCCCCTCATCCACCCCTTTCCCCATCACCACTTGGGAGTTGGTGGCCTCTGGTGATGGGTTTGGTGCCACAAAGACTATGCAGCCAGATTGTTCTGATGCACAGTCTATTTTTTCATTAATTTCTGCAACATTCGCGGTCTAAACTCCAATTTCTCCTTTGTTGAACATCACCTCTCTTCTTCTAGACCTCACCTCTTATTCTTGACAGAAACTCAGATATTTGAATATTCTGATAGTAAACCTTATTCTGTTTCCTCCTACTGTCTCTATCCTCAATTTTCAGCCAAAAGCAATTGTTGTACATACGGTACGTGTGCCACGATTTCATTTGTTCTTGTGTCTCTAATTTGGAGTCTTCCGAATTTTCTACATTATGGCTCAGGCTCTCTTGCCATTCTACGACTAAATTCATTTGTTCTGTTTATTTATCTCCTAATTCTACTGACTATCCTAAATTCTTTGAGTGTTTAAACTCCAAAATAGAACACATTCTCTCTTCTTGTCCTTTCTCTGAAATCATATTAGATGATTTCAATGTTTACCACCACCAAAGGCTTTCTTCTAGTTCTCATGATAGTTCCAGGCATATGCATTTTTTCATGTAGTTCTAAGTTGATTTCAAGTGTTTTTCTAAGCCTATATCGGTTTGAAAATTATTTGGACCCAAATTTGAAAAAAAAATTAAAAAAAAAAAAGAGGGATCAAACCACTGGTCCGCATGAGCTAAAAATTTAACTGAATAACCTTAGCCCTAACTTCTTGCATTAGTGGGAACAGAATTTTTATATCATGTCTAGAATAAAAAAAAAAAGTTACAAGCACTTGAAAAATTTTTTTTTGTAAAAATCATACCCTTCCGGAGAAAAAAAATTTAAAAAAAATAATGCTATTAATTTATTTTTTATTTTTTGGGGGATATTGATTAGAGGAAGGGCAAGGCTATAACTTTTATTTACTGCATTTTTAAATGCTATTTGTTGGAAGTGAGATATAGCCTCTGAAACTTTGAAAATTTTTGATATTTGGCAAAAAATGGACCTTTTTTGAGAGGCTATATCTCAAAACCAACGAATTGCATTGAATAAACTATAGAGAGGAATTGTAGCCCAATCCCTTCTCTATACACAAATAAAAACAAGAAATATTAAATTAATTTTTTTTAATAAATTTTTTTGTTCGAAAAGGCAGATTTTAAAAAAAAATATATAGGTATATATGTATATATATTACGATAGTTTTGGGCTTATAACATTTTTTCTATAACTCGGGGAACAAAGGTCTGTTAGAAACTTTTGTAGCTCATAGAATTATAAAATATATATTCCAAATTTTAGAACATTCCGGAAAGTGGTTTAGCCCCACCATTCATTTGAAAAAGGATCAAATTTCAACAAAAAAAAATTTTTATAGAAAAAAAAAAAAAAAAAAAATAAATGCTATAATAGCCTTTTTTTACCAGGAAAAAGCTATATACACTAAAAATTTCAAGAGAATTGGTTGAAAATTAAAAAAAAATTTGAAATTGGACTCTCCTTTTAATAAGTATAATTTGCCTTTTTAACCCCAGCAGGCAAAACCCTTGCTTTCCCTGATTTTTAGCAGGGGCTAGGGTTTGTCAGGGCCCTAGTATCCATATATATATATATATATATATATATATATATATATATATATATAATATATATATATATATATATATATATATATATATATGGTAAAGGTGGAGATTGTTTCTGAGTTTCGATTGTCCAAAAAATATCGATAATCGAAAAATATCGGAGAAGCCTATCGTAAACAAGAGAGTTGCCAGAGGTAGTATTACTATACACACAATTATTATTACTTACTTTTCTAGCAGAACCTAATTCGACTTATCATAACCTGAACTACCGAAATTGCCGTAAAAAGAGGCCTAACCTACACAAGAATTTGCCGTAAAAGAGACCTAACGTACACAAGAACATTTGCACGACATAGTAGCCTAGGGCTAAGTATAGGTATAAAATTAAAATAAAATATTGACATAAAAAAATATCGATATAAAAAATATCGAAACTCAGAAACAATCTCCACCTAAGCCTATATATATATATATATATATATATATATTATATATATATATATATATATATAATATATATATATATATATATATATATATATATAGTTTACAGACTTCATTAGAACCTCCTTAATTGATTTACATTTAATTCATGTCTATAATGTTATAGTTTATAAAATATTCATTTCCTACCTTGATATTTAATAAATTTAAATACACAGTAAAAAATTATACACTCACCACCACTCACAGGGTCAGAATTTTTGTTTTTGTTTTTTGTTTCTGAGAGAGGAACCTCATTTTCCTATGTTCCTAAGACCATATGCAGTCCCTCCACTGGCAGGTGGACAAAATACTGCCCTTTAGGCCATCAAGTTCAAGATTTGAGAACCTCTCCCAAATAAGACAGCCTCAACCGACTACAGTGTCGATTTACTACGAGGCTGCTTACTGCTAAATTACTAAGCGTATACTTATTCATGAGGTCAGGGGTTATAAGGGACTGAGCCTCCCATTGATAAATGTTATTTTGCCAACAAACAATCATTGAAATATAATTATAAAAAACGTTATTGAAATTAATGTATTGGTCTGTAGATATTTCAAATTCACATTTCATCCAAATCCAGAATGTAATCAATATATGACAATTCATATTTTTTATGGTTAAATTTTAGGGTATTTGGGTTTTTAATAATAAAAAAAAAAAATTCGGGAATTATTGTCCAAGACTTTTAGGTTACTGGGGACAATAGGAACTAAATTTTGATGGTGAATAAAAATTAGAATCATTAAAATAAATTATTTAATTATAATTGCAAAGCAAATACGTTGACATCGAAATTTCAAATTTAGTATCGTGTTTCAAATAAGCAAAGGAAAATAAGCTACAGCATTGTCTGGTTCCCCTTGCTCACTTCCGCGCGTGTTGTCAGATAAGTTACTGGAGCTTATGGCCAAAATATGTATTAAAAAATAGCTAAAAATTGGCCAAATAAGTATATATATATATATATATATATATATATATATATATATATATATATATATATATATATATATATATATATATATATATATATATATATATATATATATATATATATATATATATATATATATATATATATATATATATATATATATATATATATATATATATATATATATATATATATATATATATATATATATATATATATATATATATATATATATATATATATATATATATATATATATATATATATATATATATATATATATATATATATATATATATATATATATATATATATATTATAATATTATATATATTTTTAATTATTTATATTATAATTTTATTTATTATATTAAAAAAAAAAAAAAAAATTACCTCCACAAAAATTGCATTACTTGTTGGCATTATAAGAAATTCAAAAACATTTGATTCAAACTGGTTTACACTGCTGGTGTCGATATAAATGCCGATTAATCTGATTAATTACGTCATTTGGTATTTCATTGTTAAACATATTTCTGATATCAAGAAATTTAAAGCAATTTTTCTACATTAGCGTCCAATTACATCGAATTCTTTTTCTACTAAAATGTGACAATCAAATAGTATCCCTGTGTGCAGCTTAATATTTTTTTCAGAATTAAGCAAAAAAAGTATGGTAAGCTATGCTGGTCAGGTTTTGGCATAATAAAAATAAAATTAAATAAATCAGTTGATTTTTAAGGTGTTTTTTTTTTCTTCAAAAAATCATCATTTTTTTTATTTAAAATTTTTTTATTTTTAAATAACGTCACGTCTTCATATTTTTAAGTTCAGAATAAAAACTTAAAAAAAGAAAAATGAATTAAAATTAATATAAATTTAAGCATTTAATATAGCTGGGGGAAAATTTAACGTTCATCAATATTGTTTGATAAATTATTGAAACCTGTAACAATTTTACTTTTTAATTCTGGCTTTAGATATTTACAGTAAAAGGAGGGTGTTATATAAAATTTAATTTTAAAATTTCAATAGAAATATTTTTTTTTGAAATTTACTTAATTTTTTTTTTTTTTTGCAAGCTGTACGAGTAAGACAGTGACGCAACAACCTTTATTAATCACAAATTTCATTTAATTAAAAAAGCAAAAAATAAATTATTTAATTTTTATTTTTAATAATTGATTTAAGCGAACCAATTCACTTACATTTCATATTGTATTCAAAGTTCTAACTCTCTCTCTGTTTACTTATTTCCTAATTATAGATATTAATGTATTATTTTTTTTTTCAAAAATTTAAGTGCTGAGAGCTCCAACGCTAAAAATAAAAAATAAAAATTTATTTTAACATTTATCTTAATAATATAATCAAGGAAATATAACACAGAACCATAAAATATACTTAAAAATAATATAATATAGTTTAATCGTTTCCTTTCAACTTTAAATACAGTGAATTGGTTCTATCAGTCGCATTTTCATATATATTTGAGCGTAAGTGCTCAAGCTCTATTAATGGTTATTCACAGATGGGTTGTCCGTGAAGACCAAGAGGGAAGTATAGGGGCTTATATATATATATATATATATTATATATATATATATATATTATATATATATATTAATATATTATATATATATATTAATATATATATATATTATAAATTATATATATATATATAAAAAAAACTAAAATAGCTTGCACATTTAAAAAAATTATAATTTAAATAAACTACTTTAGCTAATTATATTATTTACTACTACTTTCTCTCCCCAGGAAGGCCTCAGCCTGTCAGTGGGATCAGCGCACGTCTCCATGTCATCCTATCGGAGATGATTCTCTCTTCTGTCACCCGCTCCATTACAGAGTCTCTTCCTTCTCCCCTCCCACCTCCTCAAATTCTCTCCAAATATCCCCACCATCTCAGTCTAGCTGCATCTATTTTATGTTATTAAAGGTCCAACACCGTATTTCCTCCTCTAATGTCCTCATTTCTCACCTTGTCCATTCTTGTTTTTCCCACAATCCTCCTAAAGACCATCTTTGCTGCCTGTAGCTTACTCTCATCTTTTTATCATACTCCACGTTTCCGCTCCGTATATTAAATTTGGTGCTAATACTCTATCAAATATTTTTTTTGACATCCACCTCCATATATCTATTTGACAAGATTGGGATATAGTATTCTTACTGTTCTGCTGTACCTCTCAATTCTGCTTGCTATTTCTTGTAAATTTCCTCCCTCATTTGTGAATATTCCATCCAGATACTTGAAATTAGTTACGTTTTAAATTTCTTTTCCTTCCTATCTCCACTCTTCATTCTCTCTTCCTACATTAAGAATTTCAGTCTTACCCAACATTTATTTGCCAACCCTTCATTCTCCAATCTGTCTTTGCTATACTTGGGTGAATAAGCTTTAAAAAAATAAAAAAATGATTCATATAATTTAAAATAATCTCCAACCCTAATTGCCAAACAATTTTCCCCTGGAGAGATAACAAATATCTCTAATAGAACAATTAGCTTTCACATATGCTTAAGAAAAAGTTTTAGTGTTGTTATATTTTTTAAACAAGATCTCGAAAAATTAAGTAAAAATTCTTTTAATTGATTTTACTTGAACCAATTTTGAAAATTTTCGATCACCATTTTCATTCGAAAAATGTGAAATTTGCAAAGTAGATACAATAGGTTGATCACATTTTCAAAGGCATTTTTAAATATCCGTTCCTAGAGATCAAACTGACACAATTTGGGTATAAAAATTCACCTAATTCAATAAATGTGTACTTGCCCAACTTTATTGGGGGTTTACTTAATGTCTATTTTCCCATCAAATTATAAAATTTCGAGTATACTTACCTACAATACAGTTGTTGTTTTATATAGAAATATATAATTTGTTTTTTTTTCCTTTTTTTAAATAGTCCATAGGATAGTTCACCTTTCTACTATATATGTATCAATTTTTTGGGAAAATGTCAATCAATCGGTTTCGCCATTTACACAATGACATACCCGACTTATAACCACTCAATATATAATATATAAGTTTATCATGAAGATTAAACATACTCCCATTCAAAGAATTTGCTATCAAACTCAGAATTCTGAGTACCGATTAAGAGCACAACATAATTTCCCCTTGCAAAAGAAATGGGACAGTCTCCATAAGCTCACTGCATTTTCCGGTATTTTGATCAATTAAAAATAACATTCCATTTAAAGTACAATTGAAACAAGTAAACTGATTCAGATAAATTTTCCTTCAAAATTAATTCATTAACTACTTATAAATTAAAAATGACAGCACAAAAGATTTATTATTTTTCTTTTTATGTGGAATGTTGTGTTTAGGTCACGAACAATGATAAATGCAAAGTGTACATAAGTACATTTCATAATTTTAAGAAAATCTTTTCTTAAAATTTAAAAAAATTTATCCAAGCGCTGAATCCAACAACTGAATTGTTTCACCCTCTTATTTAAAAATACGCAAACTCTTAAACGGAAAGGAATAAAAAAATTAACAATTAACAAACAAAAATAATAATAATATTTCACTAATAATTTTATGTATATGTACAGTAATTATGTATTTACGCATACCTATCTAAAGATCAACAAAACTCAAAAAAAGAGAGAATGATTTATAAAAGAAATGATTTGTACAAGTATCGATTTAACTAACAAACTTAATATTTTAAATTTCTCTTAAAATTTTTTAAAAGTATTATTATTTTAAAACAATAAATAAAAACTATTAATATGGCTGACACGAAATTTTTGAGGCTACTCTCATTTTAGCTGATCTAGACCTAGGATTATCTTCCATTTCTTCAGGAGATGGGACAAGAACATGCTTTAAATGAGAGTTCCATGGTTTTAAAATACCTTCAGACAATTCACTTTGCGAGTACGTTTTCATATGATTAAGAGAACTCTTCCAAATGGCTTGGCCTATTGAATCAGGATTTTTATCTAGCCCATGACCTAAAAGAAGAAAACTTCATAATTTGTACAAATCACTTTATAATAAATATGGCTATGCCAAACAAAAGTATTCTCGAACTTGTATGAAAAAATAAAATGAAAAAGTTTCATAATAGTCAATTATGTTATTATTTCTAAATTTACAAATTTAAATTTACAACTATAAAATGAGACAAGGTACAAAGACACATTGGTGTCAAAGACTATTTCAGTTCGAAGTTCTTATTACAAAATATTAAAGAAAATAAAATTTACTCTAAAGTACTGTAATTACAATGAAAAACACAGAATTATGAAATTAAAAAACAGCAATTCACTCACTAAATTTAATTGTAAAATTGATAATGGCAATATTAGAAAAATAAAAATAACTTTGAGGAATGCTATCCTCAAGAAAGGCAAAGGAAATTATTGCGACTAACCTGTGATATGTCTTTTGAGAATGGTATCTTCAAGAGAGTGAAAGGAAATTGCTGCTAAAATCCCAGAGGGCTGCAAATAATAATGGGCAACTCGAATACCATAATCTAATTGATTTAGTTCATCATTAACAAGAATTCTTAAGGCCTATTACAAAACGAAAGGTATTTGGAGAAAAAAATCAGCACATGTAAATTAGACCTACAATCATAAATAAAATGATCACATCATATATCATATATATATATATATATATATATATATATATATATATATATATATATATATATATATATATATATATATATATATATATATATATATATATATATATATATATATATATATATATATATATATATATATATATATATATATATATATATATATATATATATATATATATATATATATATATATATATATATATATATATTATATATATATATATATATATATATATATATATATATATATATTCGAAAGAACTTAAAAATTTTATTTCAAGTTTGTAGTTATGTGAACAAGTTAATGAATTTTCGAAAACTACTTGTATTTAATTTAACATAAATAGCCAAAGGTATTGTTATATAGAATAGAATAGAAAAAGATAGATAAAATTATATATTTTAATAATTTGAAAATTTTAATTATAATAAATTTTTTTTTTTTGCTGGAAAGTATTACTATCCGACCGGACAGCCGGATACCAACCGGATATCCAGTCCATCCCTAGAATGATTTAGTTCATCATTAACAAGAATTCTTATAATAAGTGAATTTACCTGAAACGTTTTTGTTGCTGGATGTGAATATCTTCGTAATTTATCAAAATGTGCTTCATTTCCTAAAAGAGATTCAACTAACTGTGCTAATTCCTTTGTGGTCTTTAAACTCTTGAAAAGAATCCTAGATTCAACAATCCCTCTTGCAATTAAGTCTAGCTCTCTTTTCTTGGCCATAATATTTAAGCACTTTATATAACGAGAGCTCATCAATATGAGCGAGTATTTGAGCTGCAGAGGGAGTATCTTCATCGCTGTAACAAAATGCACAAATTTATTACAAAAAGTTAAATGTCAAATTCTTTCGGCGTGTTAATTTATTGTCAGATGAAGGAGCATATATTAAACTAGTGATATTCCATGCCCTAAATTTAAGTACTCCGAAAAACTATATTTATGAAAAAAAAATTTTTTTTGAGCCATTTCTCATTTTCTGAAATATAAACTTAAAAACATATTTATGTATGTACCAATTACAGTAAAAAATTACATATTTAAATGCAAGATTGGTTCATTTTCAAAGCAAAATGAATAATAATATTAATAATAATAATAATAATAATAATAATAATGTTGAAGAAAGTTTTACTACATTAAAAATAAAAGGATAAAAAATACATTCTATAAATTAAATCAAAGAATAAAAGTTTTTCAAATAGAGTTTTACTTATCTACGTAAACTAATCAGAAATATCATAAGAAAAGAAAAATATGAGGTCAAAAATACAATGTAAGGAAAAGAAATAGAAAAAAATTTTCACCTTATTCCACCCATTCTCATATCAAGAGGTCCATTTTGGCTCAACATAAAACCTCTTGAAGGAGTGTCGAACTGCATTGATGAAACTCCTAAATCCATTAAGACTCCATTAAAAAAGTTACCAGGTATTCCTTTTTGACTGAGTAAATCTGATAAATCACTGAAATAAAAAAAGCAAAAATATATAAAACAAAAGACTAAATAACATTTGAACATAACAGCTGGAATGACATAACCCAAAAATTCAAGTTTTCAAATAGGTTAAATAAATAAATTAAAGAAGGATTTACATAAATCTTCCAATCAGCTAAAAAGGGGGTGACTACATATACGCTACTTTTCCCATTTCATAAAAAGTTGTAAAAGCCCCTATGGTGATAAATAACAAATGAAAATTTGTGAGCATTGATATTTCCTCACAATTTAAAATTTTTGAACTTGCTTTGTTGAAGCAAAGTTAAAAAGAACATTTAATCTGGTAAATCCAAAAGTTGGTAAAAATAAAAAATAAGTATACAATGCTAAAACTAGTCAGGTTTTAAATGAACATAAGGTAAAAAACATACATTATTTTGTCAAATAAGAAATACTAGTGTATATTCACAAACTAAACTAAAATAAAATATTAAAACCTTTTCAAATAAATAATAAAATGCCAACTTCGTTAGCAGCCTTGAATATACTAAACATGTTATAAAGGTTTGACCTAAACTTTAAAACATCCAACTTAAGCAAACATTTATCAAATATTAAGGTAGGTCATCATAAACAAGGTGGAATGAATGATCAGCTCCCTCAACTACCTAATGCACAAATGAACAATTTAAGTCTTTTGGTTTTAGGCTCATCCAAAAGGTAGGTGGAACGGAAGCCCCCAGTCAAATGTAAGAATAATTCATAAAAGGGCGGATGAAACTCTTGCACAGCTGAAGTAACCACAAAAACAAGAAAAAATCTTTCATCACGAATGAGTATCCCAGCTTCCTTGGACTTACCCTAGCAATCTTTGCGATACGAGGTTTTCATTGACAAATTTTTTTTTTTTGATATTAAGGTCAAAAATATAATACTCAAAGAAACTGACAGAAAATAAGAAAATTGGAAGTTGATTTTGAAAGACAGATTTCTGAAAAGCAGTTTTTTTAAAAAAGTTAAAATTCACAAACTTGAGACGAAATAACATGGAAATCATATCTAAATAAGCAAGAACAGAACTTGAAAGATCAAGTCACGAGGCAACTAGTCCCTCTATATATATATATATATATATATATATATATATATATATATATATATATATATATATATATATATATATATATATATATATATATATATATATATATATATATATATATATATATATATATATATATATATATATATATATATATATATATATAATCAATTTTCAGTTACCTTACCTGAATTTTCCAAGCATGTAATGGAATCGGGAGGGATATTTTTGTTTTAACTCCTCACTAAATTTCTTGGTTTCAGGGTCCCTGTCAAGAGCATATACAACAACATTTGAAAATTTTTCTAATATGGCTTCTGTGTGACCACCAGCTCCAAATGTCATATCTAAGTAAATCCCATTTTCATTCACATTCAGTGCATTTACAGCTTCTTTAGCCAAGACTGGTGTGTGAGATTTATATTTATTTTTATGCACTTCATCTACTGAAATACAATAATAATATTTCTGACAAATTTTGATGAACTCTCGCTTGTGAGGTTTAAAATCTTTATACAAGTTTTTGAAAACTGAATAATTTCTATAGCAAAATTTGCAATATTTTTTCAGGTTAAAATTAAAGTGTTGAAACATTTTTAAAATATCTCCCTCTGATGATAGTTACTTCTACATGCTATTTTTCTACATTTTTATTTCTTTATATAATTTCATTGATTCACTTGATACAACCAATTTGCACTGATCTACAGTTAAATTAGTTGATGTGGAATTATAAAGTCGTGGATATCTGAAAAAAAATAATATATATATATATATATATATATATATATATATATATATATATATATATATATATATATATATATATATATATATATATATATATATATAAACAAAAAAAAATTTAAAAATGTATTATGGAAGAAATAAAATAGTGACATTGAATACAAAGGTTCTTCAAATATAAATCAGAAAAAGTTAATTTTTAATAACAATCACAAACTCTTAAACAATTCCCTAAGCTAGTAAGTTAAAATTACTTCCAAAAAATCTAAATATTTATTAATATGTCAGTAATAAGTCACAAACTACAAGCAAATAAAATATACCCTATTTAAAAAAAAAAAGCTGATCAAGTTATCAAGACTATGCCTCACACAGGACTTAAGAAGATTTTTGAGAAGTAGCACCTGACAAGCACCAGCCTACTGGGTTAGTTGTTGATGACCTACTTCAATTCAACATAGGCCTTTTGTCATAACTAAAGTACTCATTACATTGCATAGAAGCTTTACTACAAAACTGAAATGACAACCAATAATTACATAACAATTCAATATTCGATTAGGCTAGACAGCAATACGTTTCTTAATCACTTATTGCACCATCATCAGTTTTTACTTTTTATTTCGGCTTGTATTTGCTTCTCTCTCTCTCTCTCAACCCCTCATTTTCTCAATCTTTATTGTCCCCTTATGTATTTTAAAAAGAAAATATTTTTGAAGGGTTTTAATTATTTCTGGACAACAAGTATAAGAAAATCTCACTGCACTACACTAATGTGATGTTCAAAATTATAAGAAATCAGCCAATGGGGATAAAGGCTTATGTAAGTTGAATTTTTGCATAACAAAGGGATTAAAGTTAATCATGTCATTATTTATTATGAATGCTGACTATGCTAAATCGTTATAGAGCTTTCCTGCAATTAATTTTAAATGTGCAATAAGGTTAGACTTTAGACATTTGTATGAAACCTCATTTCCTATATTGTATCTTTTATATACGAGATTCTTGATATGAATTTTTAAAATTGAAACTTTTGCTCCATAAATACATAACTAACACTTCCAATGGCCATTGGAATATATTTTTTCTTTTTACTAAAAGCCTTGAAAAGTAAAAAATATTATTTACTTAACATGAGTTTAAATAAATTATTTATACTTCCAAAGGTCTTACAAAATAAGGCAACTAACTATGCATTATTTTTAAATTTAACACCTGAAAATAGTTTACAATCAACATGTTCAAAATGCACAAATTTAAAGGAAGACATTTTGCATGCCTGAAACAAATATTTTAATTAATATGGCAAAATTTTAAGAACCTACTTTCTAGAGTGATAATTTGAAGCTATACGGTCAAGTGATTCATAAATAACAGTACATTCAGGAATATTAGGAACAGATGATACTTCTCCTTTAGAAAATGTTTCAGAAAATTTAGCTCTAATGAATTCTCCAAGATCTCTGAAATATATATATATATATATATATATATATATATATATATATATATATATATATATATATATATATATATATATATATATATATATATATATATAGTTTTATGGGCTGCACAAAATATATGGAAACACCTGGGAAATGCATGAATTTATTTCTTAACATGGTATGGGACCACCTTTCACATTTATAAACCTGAATTCATTTCGTATTGGGCAAATATAAGTCCTGGATGGTGCATAATGGGATGTTATAGTATTCCTAAAGCAAAATTACATGAAATTCTAGTAGGGATGCTTATGGATAGTGATCCCAAACCCTATTCTCTAATACTAACTACAGGAGCTCTTTGATATTAAGGTCTGGCAATTGTGAGGTCCAGGTAAATGAAACTCCTCATGCATGTTCATTAAACCTCTCTACATCCAAATTGCAATTTAATCCCTGGCAGTTACTTTATCATGCTTGGTGATAATTAAACCTGTAGAATATACATGATATGACTGCCCCAACCACAATGGAACCTCCTCCATGATTAATTAGTGGTAAAAGACTGTCCAGTTCATATTCCTGGAATGGTGTTCTCTAGACGTAACTTGGAAAAAGGTTGGAAACAGTGTGAAGGTTGATTCATCTGTTTTCCATTAGATGACAGTCCAATCTTTATCAGCATTGCACCTACTCTCTCCACTTTCTGACATTCATGTTTACTAAAGGTTTATCAATTGTAGTACACCCATGAATATTTAGTCTTTTCTCTCCTCACTGTTTTTGTACTGACAGGATTTGCAAGATGAGCATTCAGCTTAAAGTAACTTTTGCAACAGTTTTGTCACAGTTCTTTGCAATGCTGTCTGTCTCTGTCATTTACTAAATTACAACTGACAACCATGCTGAAATTTACATTTCGAATTTACTATTTTGTTTCTTATAGTATGAGGGTACTTACCGTTAAAAATTAAATCAAATTTTTTAAAGTACTTTGACCTATCTAAATTCAACAGGAGGAAACAGAAAAAAAAGACCAAAAAACTTAAACATTACCTTCCTGTTTTCGTCTTATCAACTGGCCACTTTTCAAACAGCTTTAAATAATTTTGATACAACTGTTTTGACATGCTGACTTTTTCGGCATTACGGTAAGAATTCCAAATAGGGATGCCGAAAGAAGTTTCACATAGAATATATCGATATCGATATTTTTACGATAGTATCGAAAAAATATCGATGATAATTATAAAGCTAATATATCGAAATTTTATCCTCAGTATCGAACCACTTATATATATATATATATATATATATATTATATATATATATATATATATATATATATATATATATATTATATATATATATATATATATATATATATATATATATATATAATTGCATAAATTGTTTGCCGAAAGAGTTTCGATATATCGACTTCAAAATTATCTTTGATATTTTTTCAATACTATCGGAAACAATATAGATAATATATAATATATATATATAATATATATATATATATATATATATATAATATATATATATATATATATATATATATATATATATATATATATATATATATATATATATATATATATATATATATATATATATATATATATATATATATATATATATATATATATATATATATATATATATATATATATAATATATATATATATATATATATATATATTTTTTTTTTTTTTTTTTTTTTTTTTTTTTTATTTTATATATATATATATAATATATATATATATATATATATATATATATATATATTATATATATATATATATATATATATATATATATATATATATATATATATATCGATTTTATATTGTTTTACGATAGTATTGAAAAAATATCAAAGATAATTTTGAAGTCGATATATCGATATTTTACCCTCAGTATCGAATCCTCGAATTTTTTTTTTTTAACTGTAAAGAAATTTGAACAACCGTAAATAAGAATAAATAATAATTAAATTTACTTTAGTAAATTAGTGATCAGAAATTGTTAAAATAATAACAAGTGATAATTTGAATACAAATATAGTAATTAATAAGGTGTTAATGAATAAGTCTGGTTGCTCCTCGTGACGATTCATTCAAAATCGAAATTTTAAGCTGTAATTCTTGCTGCAGCGAACGTAAATGTTGCTAACTGTGCGTTTCACAGTAAAGATTCTTTAAGCATCTTGAAGATTCTTCAAGTGAAATGTTTTCCTTAAAACCGGTTTAAACGATCTTCAAACTAAGGCTCTTCAGCGAGATTTAAAGATAAAGATTTCAATCTTTAATTTTCTATCCAACAAATCTGTGATGGTCACTAGATGTAAATAAACAATGAACAGATAGGTCAGCGCTTTATTTAAAAAAAAAATACCTTTAGTTAACCTTTTTATTCAAATAAATTTGTAAATAAATTATTACGGATACTTATTTTGCATTATCTGATCACTAATTTGTTTTTAATAAAGAAAATTAGTTATTATCAATACGTTATATCTTATTTTCCCATCTATGTATAACTTTTCTTATGTTGATTAAAGTTATTGATTGATTAAATTATTATTTAACTGATAGATTAAATTAGATTTTAACATGTATTTGTGTTTGTTAACATATATGTTAGTTGATATAAGGTTCCTGCGAAGTTCTCCACAAACTCCATTTTCTGAAAATCTCGCTTAAGACGGATGGAAACCAGGATTTTCATGAAACTCACCTTTGTAAATTATCTGGATTTAAAAATCTTGATTCATGAGACTTCGCTTGAAAAAATCATCAATATATTCATTTATTTATTTATTTATTTTATTTTTAATTATGGAACGCACACTAATAGTTAAAATTTTTGGATATAGTTAGGATGCATTCCATGAAAATTCGGAATTACATCTGGATCTGCGAAAGTTCCAGAAAATGCAGTGAATTTTTTTTTTCTTGATTTTCGTTGAAC
>SEYY01019161.1:50000-52500 GCA_009176605.1 Armadillidium nasatum | reverse complement strand
TATTACCTTGCTATACACAGAAATGCGTAGGAATGTATAAAACGTTACTTTTTTTTCCCACTCTTGAAAATACGCTGTCAATATAATTTTCCAGATTGATTTTTTACCCTGTTGCTTCCTACATACATATAACTATACATTTTTTATAGGAAGAATCGGTTATTCATGGAATAAGTTCTTTGGTGACACTCTGCGGCTCTGCCTATAAGCATTATCACTTTCGGAGAATGGAATCTCTACTTCTATCAACTCTTAGGTGAGTGAGTTTGTACACTTTTTAAATTATTTATTTCTCACAATTATTAATACTAGAACATTTAGAATGTGCGTATCGCACGTTTGTGCATTCCTGAAAGACTGTATGGGGGCATGTGAACTTGGGGCTTAAGAATTCTTAGAAATTATTTTTTGAACTAATTTACTCTCAGGTTTCAACTTCATGGGCCAACAAGTTGGTTCTTCGTGAATTATTTATCTATCAAATCCTGCACCACAATTCCAATAGACCGGTATGTTAATCTTTATTTTTTGAACTGATATACTTATTATACTTCTGGTGAAAGAATCTTAAGATACTCATATATAACACAGTAGCTGGATGATTTCAGCTCAACATTATATCAATTAAAGGTCAAAGATTTGTTTTTATTTTATTTTTACCAGGAGTGCTTTGAGTTTAGCTCGATACACCGTAGAAACTTGTTTGAGCAGTTACAAAATTGTTCAATATTTTCCTAGTGAACAAGCAGCATCAGCTTTAATTTTTTCCTTGTCTTGTGATTTATTCTCCTCAAGTAGTTTACAAGGAGACGGAAGAGAAGTTTTCCAAAGAAGAAAATATATTTGAAGCATTATCATCATTAAATGCTTTTGCAGTTGGTCTACACGGAACGTAAGTATATATATAATTAAGTCGTATGCTTTAAAAGTATTAACCGCTTAAACAACATATAATTATAAAATATATTTTTATTTTTTTAAATACAGGTTGATAGAAATATTTTCTTGTGAAGAGCTTGAAAATATTATTATATGCTTCGATGGTATAAAGGATTACATGAAACCGTTTTTACAATCTTCTGAAAGTTCATCAAATGCACTAAACATTGTACTCCCTTGTCTAAATAATAATTCTAAATTTAATAAGGAACAACATGATGGAAAAGTTAAATCAAAGGAATATTGTCAGACCTATCCTCGCTGTTGTATTTATAATGAAGACAAAGAATCCTTTGAAAGAGTTCCAACTTCAGAATTACACAAATCGAGATCAAAATTCTCTCCATATAGTTTGACTTACGAAATGAGACCAAAGTTCTCCCCATATGGTTTTCCAAGTGGAAGTAAACAAAAGACTAGGATCGAACATTCTTGCTGTAAAAATGAACTAACCAGAAAGAATAACTCGCTTTTTAGAGTCTCTCGTAAAACCAAAGAGAAAGATGATGAGGAATCCATTTTTGACAACGAAAAGAAGTTTGCAGGAAATGCTAGTGTGTCACTCCCGTCTGGATTGAATATTACTTAACCATTTATCTAATATTTAAAGACTTACTGAGTTTTGTAACTGGTATGTAAATTTTATTTAAACTTTAAAATTGTTTCATGCTTATCAACAGAATATGCATTCAATTTTTAATTTTATTTCATATTCTTGATCAGGGTTTTTTGATGTAATAATGGAAATGTCGTATGAAGTGTAGTTAAATAATTATTTATTTTATCCAAGATTTCTGACCAAGTTTTTGATATATTAATGAAAATATCGTAAAAAAATCTAGTTTAATAATTATAAATTTTTTATTCAAAATTCTTGATAAAATATTTTGATACATTAATAAAAATAGTGTGAAATCTAGTTTAATATAATTTTTATCCAAAACTATTGATAGTTTTTTTTAATATATTATTGAAAATATTATCGCATAAAGTTGTTTAATAATTATGAATTATTTTAATTCAAAATTCTTGATCAGATTTTTTGATATATTAATGAAAATATCGTATGAAATATCGTTTATAAATTCATAATTTATAATCAAATAATTATAATCAAATATTATAATTATAATTTTTTGATGTAAAAATATGAACTATTGTATTAAATCTTGTTTTATAATTATAAATTATTGTATTAAAAATTGTTGAATTCCGAGTGAAAATTATCGACTCTCTAGCATGTATTTTAAGCTCTTATAACCTTCTTGTTAAGGTATTATTTCATTTTACAATTATATATTAAACGTTAATTAAAATCGACATTGATTTAAAGAATTTAAACTAATTTAAATTTTTGTAAATTTTAAGTTATTCAGTAAATAATATAAATGTTAGACGATGTAGAGTAATTTGTATATAATGTTCAACATTTAGTAGTTTAGAGAGAATCATCCATCTATTTGGTTTAACGTTTAGTACTGGATATTTTTAAACAAAATTTCCTATATGTATTTGTCCCTATATAATGTTATAAGTTTTAATATTTTTTGGTGGTCAGGTT
>SEYY01019161.1:27500-32500 GCA_009176605.1 Armadillidium nasatum | reverse complement strand
GTATGTGAGCGCTTTTCTATTATGTATTTGGGTTAAGGAAATCAAGCATTGTAATGTCGAGAAATTTAACGTCAATAATTTAAAAATTCAAAAGAGAGAGAGAGAGAGAGAGAGAGAGAGAGAGAGAGAGAGAGAGAGAGAGAGAGAAGAGAGAGAAATAAATTTATATCTTCTAATATAATTTAAACTTGACTGGTTTTATGCAAATTGGTTTAAAATTTTCTTTTATGAAAAAAAAAAAGATAGAAAACTTATGCATAAAAATAAATTATAAAATTGCTTCCTTGTATTTGAATAACAAATTAGCTTTTCATCAACTGTATATTTATCTCTACACACAATCGGTTTGAAGTTTACAATTTTCGTCATGCGCACATGACCAAAATCGTGAAATTATGTGCATACTCTTATATTGAAATTATTTTACTTTTTCTTTTAGCTTTTCATTTTTTGTAAAATTTAGAATGTGCAAAATATTTTATAATTTCTATTATCTTATATTTTTTATTTTTTTTAATTGTAGTTTCCTGATGATGTGAACAGTAGTATTTCGAAACGTAGTATATAAATTTTAGAAGTTCAGTGCTTTGGTACTTATATTCCTAATAAAGTAATATATATATATATATATATATATATATATATATATATATATATATATATATATATATATATATATATATATATATATATATATATATATATATATATATATATATATATATATATATATATATATATATATATATATAAAATTAAAATAAAAAAAAAAAAAAAAAAAAAAAAAAAAAAAAATATTGTTTTTTTTTTTTAATTTTTTTTTTAAATAAATAAATAGATAATACTTGACAATAAATTATCGATATTCTTCTTTTAAAATTTTCCTTTTCAACCTCAATTTGAATCTCTTGTGTATAGAATTTAAGTTTAAAACAGATTATTCCTCAAATAATGGTTAAAAAGAGTTAAGCAGCACAATTACTAGCATTTTCTAGCTTCTAAACATTGCTTCGACACTTTCAAATATTGTTACTTCTAACAGAACAAAATTATTTTTCTTTGTCAATGGAGTTCAGCCTTATCTTATTTATGTTATAATTAAAATCCATATTTGGCATACTTGTGTGAAGGACCTTACACTTTTTGATATACTATATATATATATATATATATATATATATATATATATATATATATATATATATATATATATATATATATATATATATATATATATATATAAATTAAAAAAAAAAAAAAAAAACAAAGAAAACATCCAAATAAAATAATAATAATAATAATAATAATAATAATAATAATAATAATAATAATATAATAATAATAATAATAATAATAATAATAATAATAATAATAATAATAATAATAAAGCTACCAAGATTTAGGAAAGAGGTAACCAATCATTGTAACCACTGGTAACCAGCATGATCATCAGCATACATAAAGCCCTTATTTCTATTCTTTCATCCAAATTACGTATATACGTTAGAAAGAGAAATTTATCCAGAAAAAAAAACCCCTGGGGAAAGGCAGTTTTTACAGACTCCCATGTTTATTTATAACTATTATAAATTAAACGTAATCAATTTAAGATTAAGCAATTTTTATATCTAATCAGAAACCACCAAACCTATATGTAGTTATACAATATTGTGACAACATGACCTTTATTTAGCTTACAATCACTAATATAATCCACGAATTGCAAAAGATTTGTCTGACAAGATCTTTGCTTCAAAAAACATATATATATATATATATATATATATATATATATATATATATATATATATATATATATATATATATATATATATATATATATATATATATATATATATATATATATATATATATATATATATATATATATATATATATATATATATATATATATATATATATATATATATATATATATATATATATATATATATATATATATATATATATATATATATATATAGTATATATAAAACGCGTGTAATTGGGCATTAAAGATAATTAATTTTGGAATGCTCTTTCTAATTTAAGGCTTCATTTGCATAAATTTAATAGAAAATGAAAGCATTTAACCTTTCAATTTAGAAAGCAGATGCATTTCGTTAAGGGCAACAAAGATGACCTATTAATGCCTTAATGCCTATTAAAGATATCCCAAGTTCTTCATTTAATTTAATCTACCTGTCTATTTCCACTGCTCTTATACGGCTATTCTTCAAGCTATCTATACGTTTGCCTATATTTATCTAACGACGAAATTATTTATCTAACTATCAAAATATATAACTAACAAATATTTATCTAACTTATCAACGAACTAGATAACTAAAAGTAACGAAAACAAACTTCCTAAAACTAAATAAACCTAACTAACCAAAACTAATATATATATATATATATATATATATATATATATATATATATATATATATATATATATATATATATATATATATATATATATATATATATATATATATATATATATATATATATATATATATATATATATATATATATATATATATAATATATATATATAAAACCTACTTTCATTAGTATATATTTATTTTTATGACCCGATTACAAAAATTAGAGGAAAAATTCCTTCCGATTCTTCTTTGTGAACGTAAAAGGGGCATGTAAACCTGTTCGTTTGTGTACATCTTTGTGCAAGAAAGTTACTTACAAGAATTAAAATAAGGAAAGTTGTCGATAAGAAATTTTAAGATTTTGAAGGTTATTTTTGGGGAAAATCAGATTAATGATAATAATAATAATAATAATAATAATAATAATAATAATAATGATGATGATGATGATGATGATGATGAATGATGATAATAATAATAATTTTTTTTTTTTTTTAAAATTAAAATTGATGATAATAATTGATTAAAATATTATTTATTATTATTATTATTATTATTATTATTATTATTATTATTATTATTATTATTATTATTATTATTAATATAATTAAGAATAGTGCCCATTGAACTCCGTAAGCGTTCGAATTACAAATCTATCGAATACAGAAATAAAAAAGACATAGGAAAACAGTGTTTATTTGATTTGAAAGAAAAAGAGAAACTGAGAGAAGAGGTAGGGAGGGAGATAGAAAGGAGGAGTGAGTATAGGGGAAGGGCGGGAAGGTGAATAGACAGAAGTAAAACAGTATAAAAATTTTGGATTGAAAACTAAAATGAATGTTTTTGGGAACAACAATAATTTTGACTTTATATATATATATATATATATATATATATATATATATATATATATATATATATATATATATATATATATATATATATATATATATATATATATATATATATATATATATATATATATATATGTGGTGAATGGATACGTATATATATATAATATTGTTTATAAGGATACACAAAGATCTAAGTTTGTTACATGCGTTTTATTACATTAGGATACTTAATGCTAAAGGATGATACTAGAGTAATGTAATATACGAGAGATACAATTCTACGTCCCGCCACTCGGAGCGCAAGCAAAAAGAAAGAGAAAGAGGCGGTCAATTGTTTCACGGTGTCGACTTCAACTTGCTTAGCCCATCCCAATGGCGTTATGATAGTTATTTGCTTATATAAGATTTAATTATTTTTATTACAAATTTAAATGTATTTTAATTATACCTAGATTCATCTTTTACAAGTCGCTATATATATATATATATATATATATATATATATATATATATATATATATATATATATATATATATATATATATATATATATATATATATATATATATATATATATATATATATATATATATATATATTAGTAAAGTTTGATTAAAGAATGAAAGATTTAAAGATTTTAGGTAACATTAGATTATAAAACTGTTGCAGCAACAGCGAAAATAACAACTCTAATAATAAAAATAACAACAATGGCAACAGTTTTAGATAAATTTTATAAAAATAAAAGTATGACAAAAAATGATAGATAAATAAATAGGTAGATAGACAGATAGATAGATAGATAGATAAATAGGTAGGTAGGTAAATAGATAAACAGATGTAAAAATCGATAGTTTTATTTGTAAGGTGACCTTTTAATTTAACTATAGAAATGTTTGAATAAGATTTGTTACTAACATTCTACTATAACAACAACAACAACGTCAACAACAACAGAAATAACATAACTAATAACTAATCAGCAGCAGTAACACTCACAGCAATGAAAACAACAACAACACAGTATCAAAGAATGGTGAAATGTTTTCAATAAAAAAGTGAAAAAAAACAAAAACAAAAATAATGGAAAGGAAAACTAAGAAGAAAGGCAGACAGATAAACAAATGCTTTCAATACTGATACATGGAATGATAATAATAATTAGCGATAGATAGACATATAAATCGATAGACAGACATTCAGATAAATAGATAGATAGATAGATAGATAGATAGATAGATAGATAGATAGACATATAGATAGATAAATAGATGGATAAACAGACAGATAGACAATAAGATAGATAGAAAGATATACAGACTTAGATAGATTGTTAGATAAATAGATAAATAGTCTTATCTCAAATAGTTTCACAACACAGTTCTCCACAACATCTCTCCAGAGAAACGTAATCAATTTTATTATGAATTTGACTTATACGTCCATTTAATCAATTAGTTTAATAGAATCCATAAACAAGAGTTGAAAGTCTTGCGGTAGAAAGGTCAGAGTATGGGGTGATAAATCATCAATGTTCATTAGAGTGTCTATTGGAGTTCTATCAATCACGTGCCTTAATTCTAATCTCATGTTAATAAAACCTTTACATTTATTCAATGAAATACAATCATAAAAGAAAGACAGGTAATTTGTTTTCTATTCTATTCTATTCTTTGGTTTGTGGGGAGAGGGTTAATTATTATTATTTCTTGCTTAAACTTTGAATTATTCTGTCATAATGTTCGTCCGTCCA
>SEYY01019161.1:15000-22500 GCA_009176605.1 Armadillidium nasatum | reverse complement strand
GGAGGAGGAAACCCAAAGGAAGGGAGCTTAGAGAGCAGCGACGCATGTCGTACCCGGTCAAAAGCCTGGATATGTCAAGCACCACCACACAAGACTCCCCGAAGTCCCGAAGTCCCGAAGTCCCTAAGTATATATATATATATATATATATATATATATATATATATATATATATATATATATATATATATATATATATATATATATATATATATATATATATATATATATATATATATATATATATATATATATATATATATATATATATATATATATATATATATATATATATATATATATATATATATATATATATATATATATATATATATATATATATATATATATATATATATATATATAAGGGACCTATAAAGTAATTGCATATCTTTATGTGAAGTTATATTGAGGTATTTGAAGGAACTCGAGCATTCCTGATCCAATTTAAGTGTAATATTGCACATTCTCCACCGCTTTTGAAGTTCCCCCAAACTGAATCCATATTTACGATTGAACAGGAGAAAGAAATTTGAGATATTTCCTTCGCGATTTTTTTTTTTTTTTTTTTTAAGATCTCTTAACATTTTTTTTTTTTTTTTTTTTTTTTTTTTTTTTTTTAATTAATAATAATAATAATAATATAATATAATAATATAATAATAATAATAATAATAATAATAATAATAATAATAATAATAATAATAATAATAATAATAATAATAATAATTATTATTATTATTATTATTTTTTATTATTATTATTATTATATTTTATATATATATTATATTTATATATATATATATATATATATATATATATATATATATATATATATATATATATATATATATATATATATATATATATATATATATATATATATATATATATATACATTTTTTATTTTTCAAAGAACATTCTTGAGTTGTCATATATCTGAATTAAAAGTTTCTTTTATTATTATTATTATTATTATTATTATTATTATTATTATTATTATTATTATTATTATTATTATTATTATTATTATTATTATTATTATTATTATTACCATTATTATTAATACTACATTTATTGTGTTTAATATTACCAATATCGTGTTTGTTGTAAGTGTTAATTTCATATCCTCTTTTTTATAATTATTATGAATATCATAGTAATTTTTTACCATTAATATTAATTTTATTTTTATTAATACTATTATCCTCATTAGCAATTAAGAAACATTTCATTATTATTACTATTATTATTATTATTATTATTATTATTATTATTATTATTATTGTCATTAATACTACTTAAAATGTCCTAAATTTATTACCAATTATAAAATTGTAGGTTGTTGCGATTGTTGGCTTTCACGTGTGTTTTCAAATGTTTTCTTTTTTTCACAAAATTTCATATATATATATATATATATATATATATATATATATATATATATATATATATATATATATATATATATATATATATATATATATATATATATATATATATATAGTCTAAGAATCTTCCCCTTGAAAAGCTCTCAGGTGAGCACAAACACTTCTTGTCTAGGAAGTTGTTCGTTCAGATGGAAAACTGAATCTGAAATTAAGTACCTTTTTTAAGAAGTTGTTGAATTGTTTGCACTCGATATGATTTCTGGTAGTGAGAGAAACAGAAAGAGAGTTAGATAGATAGAAGGATAGAGAGGAAGAAAGAAACACAGAGAGAGAGAGAGAGGACGAAAAACAAAGAGAGAGGGATAGAGAGAAAGAGAATATAATAGAGAAAAAGAAAGAGAGAGAATTGAAGATAGTCATAAAGAGAGAGAGGAAGAGAAATAGAGAGTGAGAGGGGGAGAGATAGAGAAAGGGAATAAGGGAATGCGAAAAGAGGAAGGTAGGAAAAGAGAAAGAGAGAAAATGAAAGAATGAGAGAAGAAAAATGAGAGATAGTGAAAGAGAGAGATATAGGGAGAGAGATAGGGAGAGGAAAAGGGACAAAGAGAAAGAGAGTATTCTGTTTATTCTGAAAAATAATATGATGACTGATGATCAAAACATCCTTCTGACTCTGTTCAAATGAACATGTTTACTAAAATAAAATTAAAAACTTATAATAGAGATAAAAGTTTCAAGATTAGAGAAGACTTCTTATTGAAATGATTATAATTTGTTTTTATTTGTGCGAACGTATATGTGTAGGTGTATTTGCGAGTGTGTGTTGTGTGTGTACTGAATTCTCGATATAATATCAATAATATCAATTTGACAATGTTTGCTTAAACATTTTGCACTAATCAATATATAATCTCTTTCAGTTATATATATATATATATATATATATATATATATATATATATATATATATATATATATATATATATATATATATATATATATATATATATATATATATATATATATATATATATATATATATATATATATATATATATATATATATATAACAAATTTTAAAAAATTATATGATATTTACTGCCGACTAGCTTCGGGTAAGAACTACTTCAACTCGTTCTCAAGGCTTACAAAATAGAAAGAACAAAATAATAATGATTAAAATAACAAAATAGCAATAAAAATATTATAAAATTACTATATAAAATATATAAATAAACGTCTATAAATTTTAATATATAGAGAAAAGCTCTATCGCATGTCGAAATTTCACTTCAAAAGTATTATATCTGAATGTAAATTTTCACATAATTAAGGTTCCAGCAAATGGAGGTCCGAATCTTGCTAAAAATCTAAAATTTTAAAACTTGAATCTTGAAATGAAAGCCAACATTTTCCGAATTAACCACTAAATATGATTCTTTCATTATTTATATTTACAAAGTTAATTTAGTAAAAACATTATTAGACAGAGCATATATGATTTCTTTAACTTATATTAATTTGTCAAGTCAAATGAACTGAACTTCCTGAAATCACTTTCTTAAAAATGTATTCCTCGGCTCTCTCATTGAAAGTGTTTTTAGAAAATGATTCTCTTTAAAATTTTTAAAAACCTCACCAGGCCAAAATTAACCGTACCTAAAGAACTTTTATTCCTCAAGTTTCCATTTTTGGGGAGAATGAGTTGCCAATTTAAACGAAAAATTACTGGAATATTAAAAATTAATTTCCCCATCTTAATCTTAAATTAATTTTTAAATAATAATTACAAAATTGACATGCTTTTCAAGTCTAAGGAAAGACTTCCTACACCTTTTTGCTCATGAGTAACGTACATAAATATAATTGTAGCAACTGTGATGCTGCCTATATTGTAAAGACTATTAGAAGTCTTTGAACCAGCATTGCTGAACACAAAGGTGTTTCCTTCAGAACTTTGGACCAGTTGTATCATCCCCCCCCCTATTCTGTTATTAAGCACTCATTCTCTCCAATTAAATCATCAAACACCAGATTCAAGTTATAAAATTTTAGATTTTGAGCTTGAGCTGGACCTCCATTTTCCAGAATCTTTTTAAATTTGGCACCGCAAACCTAAATTAAATAAAAATATAAATTCAGATAATATAATTTTAAATTGAAAATTCAAAATGTGATAGAACTTTTTTCCATATGTTTAAATTTTATATACATTCATTTATATACTTTTATTTATTTTTTATAGCAGTTCATAAATAAATAAATAAATTGCTGTATACAGGATTCTACTTTTAGAATTTTAGATTACGCGGAAGAGCCAAATTTCAATTGGAGTCCTTATATGTTTGACATATCTAACCAAATTTAAATGAAACCTCCACTTGACACCATTCTATATTTCAAGTAAAAATTTTTTTCCTTTTCATCAATTTCATTCTGCATTTATATGATGTATTTTTCTTATTATCATTATTATTATTATATATTATTATATATATATATATATATATATATATATATATATATATATATATATATATATATATATATATATATATATATATATATATATATATATATATATATATATATATATATATATATATATATATATATATATATATATATATATATATATATATATATATATATATATATATATATATATATATATATATATATATATATATATATATATATATATATATATATATATATATATATATATATATATATATATATATATATATATATATATATATATATATATATATATATATATATATATATATATATATATATATATATATATTTTATATATTATTGCATGATGTGTCGGTTTGTCAGTTGCAGATTCAATATAATCAATTTATTGTAATCTTTGGTGGTATGTCACGTGACATTCTTCCCCATTTAATCTTTCTTGTCATCTTTCACCTTCTCGCTTCGAAACTTATTTTTACTCCGTCAATCATCTTGAAACGTACGAGCCTTGGTGTCTTCTCCTGTGGTCTAAAACTGATGGATTTCTTAAGCTTTTTTATTCTAAATATATGTCAGGAACGTCAATACAATATAGGAATAAACTTTGTTCTGTTGATTATACTAACAGAACATTTCTCTAATCAATTTTCATAACCTTGAACAATATCGAGTTCATTATTATTGTTTAAAATTAATAGCCCAGATGTAAAATTTACTATCAATTGAAGAAGGATATGTTGGATATAAAACTTTTCTTTTTACCTTTTAAGTTCATATTTAGATTTCCTTTCATTACACATTTTTTAAATATTGTTTCATTTTCTCTCTCTCCCTCTCTCTTTCTTACTTTTCCTTTCTCAGTATTTCTTTTTTCTTTCTCCTTTTTCTTCCTTATTTAATTTCCCCTTATCCATTTATATATATATATATATATATATATATATATATATATATATATATATATATATATATATATATATATATATATATATATATATATATATATATATATATATATATAAATCGAGGAATCGAACCCTGGCCTCTGAACTGGTAAGACGGAGTGCTACGTCGGTACCACAACAGTTAAAAAGAAATCAAAGAGACTTAAAAAGTTTGTATATTTTAATTCCACGAGCTATATAGTTTTAATACTTACTTATTTATAATAGTCTGTGAGAGAAAGAGGATAGTAACTGACCCCACTGCCCTGTGCCAGAGTGCAGTCGGGGAGTCCTTTGAGATGACCTGCATGACAAGTTGTTCATGAGCATTCTTTTTGAGATTTCCTTTCGAACTGTCGTGGTACATAGGTAACGCTCTGTCTTACCAGTTTAGAGGTCAGGGTTCGATTCCTCGTATATCAGAATAACAATTTTGAATATTTTAACTCCACGGGCTAGTTTTTATACTTGCATATATATATAGATTTATATAATATATATATATATATATATATATATATATATATATATATATATATATATATATATATATATATATATATATATATATATATATATATATATATATATATATATATATATATATATATATATATATATATATATATATATATATATATATATATATATATATATATATATATATATATATTACAAATTTGGGCCTAATTCTTCAATCTTTTTAGCGTAGGTCATAAAATGAAGAAAAAGTTAAGCTTTATTCGATTTTCGAGAAATTTAAGAAATATTTTTTATCTTCTCCGCTCGTATAACGAAAACTTTTTTTAAAAAAAAAAAATAAAAAAATAAAAATAAAAAATAAAAAATAAAAAAATAAAAATAAAAAAAAATTTTTTAAAAAAAATAATTTAAATTAAAAAAATTTAAAAAAAAAAAAAAAAAATTCTCAAAAAAAAAAAAAAAAGTTAATTTTGCAGTTTTTGGAAAAATTTATTTTTCTCTTTTTTATTATAAAATATTATACTTTATTTATAATGATAAGAGTATTTTTTTTTTGCAATAAATTAACATAATTAGTTTAATCAATAATTTTTTTTAATTTATTTTGTCAACTATTTACTTTTTTATGTTTTAGTTTTCTATTATTATTATTATTATTATTATTATTATTATTATTATTATTATTATTATTATTATTAATTACTATCATTATTTTATTATTTTATTGTTTCAAATAAAACAATTTAAATAAATTTAACTATCTGTTAATAGCTTAAGAGTCTTTAGTAAATTTACTGAAAAAAACATATTTATGAAAAAAAAATAATGAAAAGGCCTTTACCCTGTATATTAACCCTTCAAGGCTTCCGCAGGCATGGACTCGACCTTCGACAAGATGTTTACCGAAAACAGGTCTGATCTCCGGCTGCATTTCTAAAAAGATCTTTAGAATGATTACGGCATTGGCCAGGAAAGCACCTCAGGGTGAGGGGAGAGGATAACAAAGATAATTTTTTTTGACATTGAAGCTTGCGTTCCTTTTCTTTCCTTCAGACTAAAGTTCAAAACCCTCGGTTTTCCTGATTCCTCACAAGGTTTTTGACACAGGAACTCTGCATTCAGGATTTATCGTAGTCCACAAACGTCAGAAATTCAATCTACTTATACTTCATCCTTGAACGAAGTACCAAAAACTCTATTCTCTGCATAAATGCACTACATGTTAACTCTAACCATTCTTCTTCCTCATTCTCTTTTTGTTCTTTCTGACTGTTTCACAGCTTTCATTTTTTATACTAAATATATAAAGATCTCTTTTAGTTTGAAACTAAACTCACTTTAACAGATTTCAAAACTTTTTCCTTCTTCTCCACCTTGTTCATACTTATTTATTCCCAGCATTTAATAACTCTCCATTGGTGTGAATTAAGTTCTTGTATAAAATGTGCTTTACATATATGCGTTTCATTTATACAGTTCTTCTTGAAAGGGTGTGGTCTAGAACTTCTCGTCTCTCCAGTTCTTTCAATCTCGTTGATTCTCTCTAATCTATCTTTAGCTGCCGAACTGTTACAACACACTCCATCTCATTATTCTATCCAACTACACATGTAGAAAAGGAGATTATTCTTCTTTTAATTCTTAAGTGGCAGAACATCTCCACTGAGGAGATCTCGTATAACTCATCTATCCGGGAAGTCTTTTTCCATTTCCTGTTCTTATCTCCAACTCAAGTTGAAAACCTCATTGATTTGATAATTGGTAAAATCAAGAAACATCTCCTTTTAATTTAACACTTATACTGACTTATATTTTCAAAGGAAGGTCATGTAATAGGGTATGTCAACCTTTGATTTTGAACAAGTATGGTTTTCCCTCTCCTTTTCAAATGGATGATGTATTGGAATCTGGTCTTTATTTAATAGAAGTCTCATCTATATATATATATATATATATTATATATATATATATATATATATATATATATATATATATATATATATATATATATATATATATATATATATATATATATATATATATATATATATATATATATATATATATATATATATATATATGTGTGTGTGTGTGTGTGTGTGTGTGTGTTAACTTCATAGATGGTATTAAATCTTATATTGTTATCGTTAATCTTTTTTTATTTTATTTTTATTATTTTTATGATAAAAAAATTCTCA
>SEYY01019160.1:5000-17545 GCA_009176605.1 Armadillidium nasatum | reverse complement strand
GAGAAAAATTTATATTTCTATATTTACCTTTGAATATATGATAAATTTTACGAAATAAATTTAAAATTGAACTAAATTTTACACTGATATATATATATATATATATATATATATATATATATATATATATATATATATATATATATATATATATATATATATATATATATATATATATATATATATATATATATATATATATATTATATATTCTTTTTCTTTGTGAGAGTGGACCTCAGCGACTGATGACATTTAAAACATGCCATCCCTCCAGGAAGACTAAATACCTGCCCATTGAACAGTTTCTCCAAGTAGGGGAAAATGCTCTTTAGTTTGTCCCTCCAGGAAGACAAAAATAATCGTTCTTTGTGTCATTTCTTCAGGCAGTCAGTAAATTGTATGTAGGGAATCTCTCCCAGTATTCAAAATACTACCTTAGCGCCATCCCTCCAGGCAGACAATTTACAATTCCAGGCAGACAAAATAGCTACTTTATGCCTTCCCTCCAGGCAGACAAAATAGCTACCTTTATGCCTTCCCTCCAGGTAGACAAAATAACTGCCTTAATGCCATCCCTCCAGGCAGACAAAATAACTGCCTTAATGCCATCCCTCCAGGCAGACAAAATAACTGCATTAATGCCATCCCTCCAGGTAGACAAAATAACTGCCTTAATGCCATCCCTCCAGGCAGACAAAATAAGTACCTTTATGCTTCTTTCCAGGAAGAAAAAATAACTGCCTTTATGCCATAAAATAACTTCCCTTAGTGCCATCCTAGAGGCAGACAAAATAAATGCCTTTTATGCCATACCTTCAGGCAGGTTAAATATCTTAAATCTTTTTTTCATTCTTTTAGAAAAAAAAATAAATTTATATCACCTTTTTAAGGCAGAAAAATATCTTCTCATTATGTTGTCCTTCCAGGGAGACAAAAATATTGCTCTATATATATATATATATATATATATATATATATATATATATATATATATATATATATATATATATATATATATATATATATATATATATATATATATATATATATATATATATATATATATATATATATATATATATCATAATTCCCAGAGGAAATATTTTACTTATTAAAATTTAAATATTTTTATTAAAAATTTTTATTATTATTATTATTATTATTATTATTATTATTATTATTATTATTATTATTATTATTATTATTATTATTATTTGTAGTAATAGTAGTAGTAGTAGTAGTAGTAGTAGTAGTAGTATAAGTTGATTGCTCCATATTCTTAAGACGAACCAGTTATTTATTTATATTAAAAGAACGTGTAATGAAGTTGACCATTTCTTTAATGTTTGACGTAATCAAATTTCTTTTTTTTTTTATTTTTCTTTCCAGAATTTTATGTAGGATACATTCCCTACCTAATGCATTGTAATACTTAAAATATTCCTAAGGCATCCTTAATGATATCGTAGGATATTTTTGTATTTGCAGCCTCATTATTCCTATATAAACGATGGATTTGGGCAGAGGTTCGTTGCATATCAATCAAGTTAATATATTTGACCTTGAATTTTATATTTACGAATTGCTATTTTTTATATTAACGAATTGCCAAGCAATTTGTGCACTCCTTTTTTTTTTCTTTTCGTTATTCGTTAATTGTTTTAAATTATTATTATTATTATTATTATTATTATTATTATTATTATTATTATTATTATTATTATAATTTAACGTAATTCTATAATAATACTTATATTGTTTATTATACAGAATGTGTTTAACATATAGGGTATTTTTATTAAGTAAAATTCTCACCCCCCGGAGTAGTGCCCTATTTGAGGGTTTCTTTGCAGGATCCGTCTAAGGGATTGAACCAGTGCAATCAAGCATGTGAGTCAATCATTTTACCATTTTGCCAAGGTAGAGCGTATTGTGTATTCGTGTGTGTATGTGTGTGTGTGTGTGTAATGATAATAAAAATTAACCTTTGCTTTCCTTTTTTCAAGGTTGTTCTACTTTAGGACACGGATGCGGAACGGAAGCCGGAAGCCGGAAGCCGGAGTTTGGGTGGAACCGGTGACGGAACGAAAGCAAAAAACATATTTTTTAGTAGATCTGATTCCGGAACTAAGGCAAATAATACAAAAAAAAAATACTTTTGCTTTTTACATTACAATTAAACAGGTTTTGGGGGGGCGGAGCCAGGGGTGGAGCCGTAAACTATTAAGTGATGAAGCCGAAATTGGAGCCTTACCTGTTCCGCTGCCCTGCTTTAAGTTTAGAAGTAAAAAGTCTTCGTTGATAAAAAAAAAAGACCAGAGGCCCACAAAATGGCCACCAGAGTTAGGAAAGCAAATTTCGCATCAGAACCATATCAAGGATTGATATGTCCTGTTTCAAGGTGTTTGCGTTCTGTAGGTCAAAGGAAGTTGGGAAAATAGAGACAGGAAGTGTGCTACACTCTTTACCACTAGAGTACATGCAAGAATAGTCATAGTGGTTTATTGTGAGCTCAGAGTCTTGAACAAGGAACTGATGAAAATGTCCCGAATTTCGTATCAGATGTTCTCTCCTCAAAGGAGGAGGAATGAGACTAGAAAATTCAGAATAACATGTCTATTGTACAATGAAAAAAATTGTTTAAAAGAATCGTTGGGACAATGTCACAAAAATTTTTTCAGTTATTTTCTTATTAGAAAAATAAATCGGTGAAGCGACTTTCTTATTCTTAACATGTCTTTTCTCTATTGAAAATTTTACTGCAAAATTTTTGCCACTTGTCCCAACGATTTGTAAGGACAATTTTTGCAGTGTATTACAATGACAGTAGCATTAAGAAGTGACGCAACAGTGCGACGAACAAAATCAGGGCAAGAAAGGTGATAATACAAAATATCTCTCTAATTATATTATTATTATTATTATTATTATTATTATTATTATTATTATTATTATTATTATTATTATTTTTATTAGTGGTAATTTTCTATCTATTTCTGAAAGAATGAAATCTTTTCCTATTTTTAATAAGGAAAAAATCGTTTTTTTCCCCTTTTATTCAAAGAAATAATAATTATTTAAATGAAAAAAAAACAATGATGATAATACTATTGTTACTACTAATACTGCTTTTATTATTACTATTATTGCTACTACTACTACTACCACTACTACTATTACAATTACTATTATTACTACTTTTCAAGATCATAATAATAATAGTAATAATATTAATAATAATAAATGATAATATTTCTATTCAATTTATTTAAAAATATAATATTACAAGATTATATATTCCAATTTTCAGTTAAGTAATAATGATAATAATAATAATAATAATAAATAAATAATTAATAATATAATAATAAATAACTTAATAATAATAATAATAATAATATTAATTAAATATTAAAATTAATTAATTAATTAATTAAATAATAATTTTTTTTTTTTTTTTTTTTTTTTTTTTTTTTTTTTTTTTTTTTTTTTTTTTTTTTTTTTTTTTTTTTTTTTTTTTTTTTTATTTTAATTTATTATTATTTATTATTATATTTTTATTACATTTATTATTATTATTTTAAAATAATTTTATTATCTATATTATTATTATATTATTATATTATTATTATTATTATTATTATTATTATTATTATTATTATTATTATTATTATTATTATTATTATTATTATTATTAAAATAGTTCTTTTAACCTCAGGAATCTTGCAAATTATATTCTTTGTTGAAACTGTAATAGTTACTTCTGGTTCCTCTTCCTCCAGCCCTTTCTGATATTTTGCACAAAAAAAAAATGTCAACTCTAACTTTGCTTCTTCCTCTTTCCCTCCTTCGTGTATCTTTATGACGTCACAACTGTCATTTTACCTTCATAAACCTCAACTCTTCGCTCAAACTCTTACTTCTAATCCACCATAGACAAATTACAAAGTAATTCCTCCCTTCTACTCCAACAACTCCAACTCATTTATTCCTAACATTCTTATTTATTCTAAAGACGTTATTTTTCAATTTTCTAATCGTATATATATATATATATATATATATATATATATATATATATATATATATATATATTATATATAATATATATTTATATATATAATAAAGCCCCTGAACCCTATTGTAGACTAGTTTATATGTTAAGAGCCCAGTTGCTAATTACGGAATAAAAATAAGGTGAGTTAAAAAATTCCTGTTCTTGCTGGATTCAATAAAAAGAATGTTACGTTAAGATTTATACAAATAGGAAATAATATTTACAATATAATCAATGGACATTTGGTAAGCGTGACAATGAGCGAATCTTAAGGATTTATACAATATTAAATTTAAATAGACATTATATGTATATCATAAAGTTATTGTAAATATACAAACTATCTCTAGCATATAAACTAAACAATTTTCATTCAGTGAGGCTGGAAATGTACAAAGTTACAATTCCCTTAAGGTATAGGATAAGGCTATCTCCTCGTCCAAGAGTCCCTACTCTTTTTGTATACCTCTCCTCTATAGTCAAAGTACTATATTATATGTTTCGAATGATTCAAAGTCTGAGGCTAACCTAGAGAGAGAAGAGAACAAACTTTCTCTTCTTAGAAGATCAATCTATCTTCTGTTTCTTAGAAAGTCAAAGTACTTTCGATGTTTAGAAAGTCAAAGTACTTTCTATTCTGATTGTCTATAACTAAATACATTTCTTTTATAGGTTCAGAGTTTAACCCTCTACCAAATATCAATAATAATAATAATAATAATTAATATAATAATAATAATATAATAATAATAATTATAATAAAATATAAAATTATATTGTGAAGCTTAAAAACTAAATAATATATATACAAATGTATTCGGATTCTTAAATGTTAATAAATTTATATAACTCCTAATTTTAAGTTTACAAATGTGTCTAATCTATAAAATACTTTATTTACTCCCTGTTTAGGATTATACACATTTTCAAAGTTAAACTTAGGAGTAAAATATTTTAATCATTAGTTATAACAAAGGTTTTAATCACTAAATATTTATCAAAATTTGGTTAATGGAAGAACATAATATAAAACATGAACAACAATAAATTACAACATATATTCAGAATTTTATCAAATTCTGAACTAAAACTCATAAAACACAAATATATTTCATTCTAAAAGTCCCTGAGTATCGTCAATAAATATTTATTTACGGAATAGTCACAAGGCAGCTTACATAACTTCTCCTTGGAGACTTAATTATTTGAATTAATCGGCTAAGAAGCAGAATGTAAAACATTCTTCTGCGAGACTCAACATCAAAGGAAACAATTCCGTTCCTTTATCAATCAATACTACAACTTTGTTTCATCAATAACTTAATTACTAAATATAAATAAATAAATAAATAAATTTTTCATAAATATTAGTCACTTCCCAAATAACAAATTCTATACATTTTATCTTAACAACAACAAACACCTTTATAATAAGTTTTATGATTATTATTAAACTTATAAAATTACAATTTCTATTATTTCTAAATCTATATTCAATAGGTTTATCTTGAATCTTTTTAGTATCTCCCACAGGTCCCTTAGACCTTAAATTATATGTGTTACAATGATTTTCCACATCTCTATTTACAACTACTCTATGTTCTAGTTTTATTTATATTTACAGGAATGTACAAGTCATCTCATTCTTTTTTTCTATAACATCTTCATCTCCTCTTCATTTATCTCTACTTCTTTTTCTCTATCGGGATCATGATAATATTCGGTAGGTTACATTTCTTTTTCTATTTATGTGTACTTTCTCCTCTCTTTTGGAAAATCATATAGGGCTTTATTGTAAGTTCACTGCAGAGTATTATCGATTATCCTATAATGGCCAAGATTCTAGGTTTTAACTTTGCTTCCTTCCTTTCTATAATACAATCGCTACACGAATTCCTTAAAATTCTTTAAAATATTCTTTGCTTTTACCTTAGTTCTTTCATTAAATTTTTGAGCGTTTCATATGCTTTTTCATCTCCTTATATACTTTCTTCAATTTGCATTGTCATATCTCTCTCCTTTTTTCTCATGAGAAATTATTTTATTTAAAATATATTAATTTATTTTGCCCAAATTAAATAAGTTCATGTCTTAAAATCTTAGCTATTGATAAATCTAGTTTTTCCATTAACTTAGTTCGTATGTTCCCAGTCATTATAATAAAATAATATAACAAATAATAGGAATCATGGTTATAAAAACTTTTATCTTAACAAATTAATATTAACTTTTATATCTTAATTCTCAATCTTATTCCCATCGAATTGTTTAAAGTTTTTAAAGTTCTACCATTAAATGAACGTAATTTGCCTACAATATTTGAAAATTGTAACATATTATTATTTTCATTTTGAACATTTACTTCTACATTTGATTCTGCCATCGTGAATACAATAAAAATTAATACAAATATAATATACGACAAAAGACTATATTAAATCTATATTTTAACAACGACCATACTCCTTTATTGAAATCACCAGTTCTGGATTTTTTTTTTATAAAAATAATATAAAAATGTAAGGAATGTGTGTAAATGTATCTGCCACTGAGTGTAAAGTTAGGATGTGTGTATTTTTGTCTTCCTTGTTGCCAAGCAATGTAAAGTTAAAATGTGTGTATTTATGTCTCACCGTTGCAAGTAATGTAAGTTAAAATGTGTGCATTTATGTCTTCACCGCTGCAGCAATGTAAAGTTAAAATATGTGTATTTATGTCTTCACCGCTGCCACTCAATGTAAAAGTTGAGTGGTTCTAAACCCTGTTACAATGTATCGAGTCCCAGCGCTGCCAACCAATGTAAAATTTAGCCCCTGAACCTATGTAGACTAGTTTATTGTTAAAGCCCAGTTGCTAATTACAGAATAAAAATAAGGTGAGATAAACAAATTCCTGTTCTTGGTGGATTCAATAAAAGAATGTTACGTTTAAAGATTTATTAAACAAGGAAATAATATTTACATATAATCAATGGACATTTGGTAAGCGTGACAATGAGCGAATCTTAAGGATTTATACAATATTAAATTTCAATAGACATTATATGTATATCATAAGTTATTGTAAATATACAAACTATCTTAGCATATAAACTGATTTCAACAATATTCATCTAGTGAAGCGGAATGCACAAAGTTACAATTCCCTTAAGGTATAGATAAGGCTATCTCCTCGTCCAAGAGTCCCTACTCTTTTGTATACCTCTCCTCTATAGTCAAGTACTATATTATATATTTGCCGTATGATTCAAGAATCAATTTAGGCTAACCTAGAGAGAGAAGAGAACAAACTTTCTCTTCTTAGAAGATCAATCTATCTTCTGTTTCTTAGAAAGTCAAACTACTTTCGATGTTTAGAAAGTCAAAGTACTTTCTATTCTGATTGTCTATAACTAACTACATTTCTTTTATAGGTCAGGTTTAACCTCTCACCAATAAAATAATAATAATAATAATAAAATAATAAATAATAATAATAAATTAAAATAATATATAAATATAAATATAATTGTGAAGCTTAAAAACTAAAAGAATATTATACAAATGTATTCGGATTCTTAATGTTAATAAATTTATGTAACTCCTAATTTTAAGTTTACAAATGTGTCTAATCTATAAAATACTTTATAATATATAATATATAGTATATATATATATATATATATATATATATATATATATATATTATTATATAATATTATTTCACCTACCGGTGGGAAAAGGCCAGAGGCCTACTATATCACCAAAGTTGGCGGGGAATCGGGGTTTGTCAAATCATGGCGTCCGGGTTTGAAGATGGAAATATAGGAAGTTTGGAAAAATGAGATGAGGAAGTGGTTCCAGTCTTTTACCAGTAGAGTACATGGAAGATTGAGCATATGGTTAATTTTGGTCAGAGAGTTGGACAAGAAAGGTGAGACTTTTAGAAAGACGAGTCGCACGAACCCTTCTTAATGGAGGAGGTATGCTACGAGATAGTTCGGCCAGACTTCAGTTTGAGCTAGCTACATAACTAAAAAAGTATTTAACCTACGTAAAAAAGGATTACATTTTTAGAATCCTTGTCGAATTTCAAGTAAGAAAAATTGGGAAATAAAAAATAAATTCTTATAATGATAAAGTTTACATAAGTAAAGTTTACTAATTTTTATCTCTCGCGAGAATCGAACGCTTTGGCAATGTCCTTTTTTTTCATTTTTCGAAATTGTGGAAAAAAATGGGAAAATACCCCAAATCGTCTTCAGGAAAAGTAGTCCATAGTATCATCATCACTCACAGGTCGGGGGGTAGGGGGGCAGACCACCGATAACATATTCGATTTAACACCAAATTAAGTTTGTTACGTCATAAATTTTTTGCAAAAACCATTTTTTTTTATAATTTTTTTCAAACATTTTACACTTTTCCTACCTGAAATTCGATAAGGTTCTAAAAATGTAATCCTTTTTTATGTAGGTTATATAGTACTATATATATATATATTATATATATTATATATATATATATATATATATATATATATATATATATATATACTATATATATATATATATATATATATATATATATATAGGGGCGGATAAATATAAGATGTAGCAATGCATGAAAGTTAATGTGGTAATAATATACATAATATTGATGCGGGCTGTCAATTACAAGAGATGGGAAAAACTCAAGCAAATCTTCACCTGTTATTTCCCCCCAATTTCCAACCCCCCACCTGTCGTTTCCTTCAACTCCCATCTCCTACCCCCACTACTACCCTCTCGCTTCTTCCTTTTCTATCGCAATTTTTATTTACGTTATAATCTATCTCTTCTATTCTTATTTTTTATAACTGATTTAATCGATTTTACAAATTTTTTCGTGAAAAGAAATTTCATGGCCTAAAGAATTCATTTATTCTATAATTTTTATGTTAAAATCAGAGCTTATAATCTTAATTTATAAATCGGCAAAGTTGTATAATTAAACAAATATTATGGTTCATTTAAGTTGGTAATTCGGTTTTGCCTGAGGCGCTTTTCATTCCCCTAAAATTATATATAGAGAATGGAAACAAGGCGGAAGAATAATTGAATCCCCCGAATAAATTAACCGCATAACCGCCAAGCCTTATTTTTCTTTATTATAAAATAGTTCACTTGTACTTATCTATCTTTTTCTTTCTAGGAAAAGATAGATAGATAGTGATAAAGGATAAATCTCTCTCTCTCTCTCTCTCTCTCTCTCTCTCTCTCTCTCTCTCTCTCTCTCTCTCTCTCATAAAAGAATGAAAATGATGACATGGGACGGGCAAATGACGAAAAATATTAGAGAAAAATTTTGTAAGAAAAGTCCCTTGAAGAATCTTCTCTCTACAAAAGAGCTTCCCTAATGGCTTTTCAACTCAATTATTTAATAATAGACTAAAGAATACAAAAGTTCTTAACCTCATTTACTCGGCTTATATATATATATATATATATATATATATATATAATATATATATATATATATTATATATATATAATATATATATATATATATATATAATATATATAAATTGCCGTCGAGCGGATTGGATGTGGTAAGAAGATGGGAAGAAGAAAGTCAGAAACATCATAAGGAAGTCGATCAAAGAAAAGAGATGAGAAGAGCAGAAAAGAGAAGAAAAAAAGAAGAAAAGAGGCAGAAAGGTAGGCTGTTGGATATGAGGCTTTAAGATCTTCTTCCTGATTTTGCAGAGTTTGTGGATAAGAAGAATGATAGACCAAAGTAAAATAAAAAAAAATTATTTATCTTTATAAATTTTCAGTAATTTTTTTTGAAAGTAAATTAACAGAAATTCAATAAAATCATTTTTTGTGAAGCAACACATCTTTTGGCTCAACGTACTTTCGGCAGTAAAATGGAAAATTATATATTAAAAGAAAGAAAAAAAAAAAAGAATTAAGTTAGAAGTAACTTCTGGTCAATAATAAATGATTATTTCTTCGCAGTCTAGTCAAATGAAAAATAGTTCTTTCCATGATTCTAAAAGTTGGGAATCCTTTTCAACCATTTTTTCCCCCACGTACGATTGTAGAAATGTTAAATTTCTGCAATCGAACCACCCTGCATCATGCGGGATATGGCGGGCTATATGTATATTTATATATATAATATATATATATATTATATATATATATATATATCATATATATAATATATATTATATTATATATTATATATATATATATAATATTTATATATAGATATATATATATAATATATATCACCGTCCAAATGGTTTGTCCCTTTTTAACATGTTGTTCTCATACGATTTTGTTTTCAAGACAAATTTGTCTACGAAATTGTTTATGTTCAGTTGACCCAGTCTTATATATTACATCTACATTTTCATTATCAAATATATTTCACCACATCTAGGTTAAGTTAGGTAAAATTAGGTTAAGTTAGGTTAAGTTAAGCTACTAACTAATAAAACGGTATTAGAACCATTTATCTATTCTATAATAATAAAATAAATATAAAATTATATTTATTTTTATTATTAAAAAAATCAGTGTTCGATCACTCATCTATATTTCCATTATCAAATATATTTCATCACATCTAGGTTAGGTTAAGTTAGGTTAAGTTAAGTTAAAGCTACTAATAAAAAATAGTAAAGCTTTTTATGTACTCCTCTAATAAATAAAAAAATAAATAAAAAATTAAGCCAAACCTCACCCCCTTCATCCCCCCCCCAAAAAAAATCAATGTTCGATCACCAATCTATATTTCCATTATCAAATATATTTCACTTTATCTAGGTTAGGTTAGGTTAAGTTAGGTTAGATTTGGTTAGGTTAGGTTAAATTAGACTACTAATAACAAAATGGTGGAACTATTTATCTAGTAATAATAAAATAAATACAAAAATGAAGCCAAAGCCCCCAAAAAATTAGTATTCGACCACCCCCATTCAAACGAAGTCGTAAGTTAATGTAGTGCTTATGTTGCCTTTTTTTTTTTTTGTCTCATTTTTTTAAAACAAAATTTAATATGATATCAATAAATAATTTATTCGAAACAATTTTGAAAAATATTTCAAAATTCAAAAGAAATTCTCCCCCCCCCCCGAAAAAAAAACTAAATTTTTTTATATTTATTTATATTTTGCAATTAATTTTGATATAATATATATATATATATATATATATATATATATATATATATATATATATATATATATATATATATATATATATATATAATATATATATATATATATTATATAATTATTTGAACTGACAAACGATGTTTGAAAATTTTTTGAAAATTTATTAAGTGAGAAAAATAGAAAAAGGAAGGGTGTTCCACACTTTATCTTAGAGTACATGTAAGAATGCGCATAGCATATAGGTCTGGGAGCAGGGAATGGATGAGATTGCTAAGATAGACGAATCTCAAAATCTATCCTCAGTGGAGTAGGTTTGCGCCAAGAGAGTAAAGAATAGCAGTGTCTATTGTAATATACTGGAAAAGTTGTTCCAACGAATTGATGGGACAAACACCAAAAATGTCACAACAATTTTTTTCATTTATCTTCTTATTAGAAAATAAATCATGAAGCGACTATTTTATGATTAAGCGTGTCTTTTCTCTAGTGAAAATTTACTGTGAAATTTTTGTTACTTGTCCCAACGATTCGTTAGGACAATTTTAACAGTGTAGTAACAATATATGAAGAGTGATGGAAGTGTCCAAAGAGATAAAGTGATTGAAGATGATTATTGAGTAGGACAATTAATAAAACAAGAAAAGATCTAGACTCCACGTTTTATAGAAAGATTGTGTTTATCGAATCACCCAAGAAATGCTAAGCATACTCCAAGCAAGAGCGAACAGCATCCCTATAAAGGGAAATCAATTGGGGTGGTAGGAAGAAACTTTCAAAATGTTTTAAAACACCTAACCTGTTAGAAGCTTGTTTACTAAGAGAAATAAATATTCATTCCAATTTGTTTTAGACCTAATCTTAAGCCTAAATTTAACCTTGACGAATTTTAGGCCTAATGCGGAGATGTTAAACAGGTTTTTTATGTCTAAACGTGACCTAACGAAATTTAAGCCTAGTCTTAGGCCAAACGGCCACATACCCCTACTGAGAACTTTGCTCGAAGGATGAAATAAGAACTATAAGAATAAAATTAAAAAGTAATAATAATAATAATAATAATAATAATAATAATAATAATAATAATAATAATAATAATAAAAGCATGAAATAAGAACTGAATAAAAACTTTATGAAATTTAAAAAAGTTAATAATAATAATAATAATATCCCCCAATTGTCGGGGTTATTTATAAACAGGTGTGAGTGCGGGCGGCGCTGGCAGTGGGGCTGACAGGTCAACGAGCGTTTCCATGTGTGAGACAGGTCCCACCTCTTTAAGGTACACTGAGGGTACAAACAATTTTTTAATGGGTAAAAGGTTACAAATCTTTGGTTGGTGACC
>SEYY01019159.1:95000-105243 GCA_009176605.1 Armadillidium nasatum | reverse complement strand
ATAGACTTTAACTACATAGACAGACGCGCCAGATTCAAAAAGTGAGCCAAATTGAACCTTCTTTTCCGAAGCCGGAGGGAAAGGCCCTAGATTAATATTGTTTATTATCACGGTACTGAAAACTGAAAAGTGACCGCATAATAGAACAAAATGGGATTTTGTTCAGCTATTAATTGTTCAAATAAATCGACTTTAAATTGTGGAAAGTCATTTTTTTGGTAAGTAATTTAAAAAATATATATATATTTAAAGATGTGCCACCTTATAAAATAAGTTTATTTTGATAACTAAGGTAGGTAATTAACCGAAAAATTAGGTTGACCATTTCGTTTACAGTATTTAAGATTGTAAGTAAATTATGAAAACAATTATTGCACTTTTTGTTGCTCAAAACAGTGAAAAAAAAAATAATGTAGTTTTATACCCAATATTAATTTTTATTAATATTATTCTTAATTAAAACCATAGGTTTTAAGTGAACACTGCATAGATTTCTATCCATTATGCAAGGCATGGTATTGAAGGTTTGGTGTCATTACAACAGAAGAAGATTACATTTTTTATATAAATAAAAAATAAATAGGATGAAGGTTTTTTTTTAAATATATAAAAAAAAGAGATTCTGAAGTTAGTCTATGATTATATGTAAACTTTGTTACATATCAACCATATCCAAAAACCCTGCAAGCTCTATTGTTCTATGATCTTGGAAATTTAATAATATTAACTATATACAAATTTACATCAATAATTCAGCATTCAAATGTATTGTGACATCAGGCTTCATTTTTTTTCATTACAATTTTCAAATGAGTGACAATATAAATATGATGAATAATAAAATGATATATGTAGAAATGTAAATTACATTTAGATCTGTATCCTTTTTGTAGTAGTTAATAAAATATAGTTTAAAAGTAATTATAAAAAAGCAAAAGTTATATATGGGCCCTAATATCTACATCATTAAATTTTTAATATATTGTAATTATATAATCATATGCCATCACTATATATATATATATATATATATATATATATATATATATATATATATATATATATATATATATATATATATATATATATATATATATATATATATATATATATATATATATATATATTATATTAATATAAAAAATTTTTAAAAAAAAAAAAAAAAAAAAAAAAAAAAAAAATGATTAATTTTTTTTATTGATTTTTTTTACATCTTTTTATTAGTAAACTTTTTATTAGTAATAATTAATAAGTAAATATAATTAGTTAATTAACTTATTTAAATTATAATTTTTAAAAAAAAGTACAAACTATTTTAAATTTTTTTATATAAAAGGATAGATAGGACCAATTTGCTTTATTTAAATTTTAAAGAAAATGAGTAGTAAACTGAATTATACTTTTAAAAATATTTTATGGTTTTGTGCTGCTGCTTAAATTTTATTATTAATTAAGAGAAATATTAAAGTTAAAATATTTTTATCCTTAGACTCTCAGCACTTGAAGAAAAATTAAACCTTAATTTCTATAATTAGGAAATAAGTAAATAAGTAAATTCGTGTACTGAGAATATTTAAGAAAATTAATAAAATAAAATTTAAAAATAAATCCAAAAACTGAGAATTGTGATACTTTCTTTAAAATATGTTCAAAAATTATTTTAAAGTTATGTAGCTCTTAAAGAATTTTTTGACATAACACCTATTACTTAATGAATTGCTATATCTTTTATTCAAGTTAATATTTTAAGTAAATTTAAAAAGAATTTTGAATGTTGTGTAAAATAATGAAAGGGAATTATGGGAATTTTATGCACAATGACTTACAGGCATAATTTAAAACAGCATAATTGTGTCCATAACTGACAATGATGTTGATTGTTGGCAATCATATCAAAAAGTTTTTTTTTTTTTACTATTAAAAATAATATAATTTGCAGTATTATTAAGTGACATTAAAATTCCTATTGAGGATAAAATGTAATAAGGACAGTACTGCAAACTATTCAAAAACCAGTGGCATATCATCTCTATTATTTAATAAAGCAGAAACCTATATAGGATATAAGGTAGAAACAAATTTATGATAATAATTAAGCTAATGAGAAAATAAAACTATAATACTGTAGAGTTTACAGGCATGCTTTCAGATTTTTAAAATATCAAGGGTTAAATTGCATGTATTGTAATAAAATAAACAATTAGAATTGAAAATTTGATTAATTTAAAAACAAATTTTGCCAGAAAATATGTACAATTTTAACTGAATTTCTTCAAAGCTATTTGAGCTCAAAAATGTAATCATACATTTGTTGCAATTTGATTTTTCCTGAATGATATAAAACATATGAACTAGGTAAAATATAACTAAAATATAATTTTTTTTTTTTTTTAATTTAAAAAATCAAAAACGGGAAATGTTTTGTATTTTATGATGAGTGTTGTTCTAGGAGTCTGCCATTTTGGATTCAGAATGTATTAATATATTAAATATATATATGCTACATTCTGAAAGAACAAACTGCCAACCATTCATTTCAGGAAATATAAGGATTTCTACATCTCTATTTCCTAATGGTGAGTGATAGGGTGTTTATGCTTTTATTACTTATTAATTATATTAATTATATCAACAGTAAATTTGCTACTAACTTATTACATACACTATATATATATATAGTATATATATATATATATATATATATATAGATATATATATATATATATATATATATATATATATATATATATATATATATATATATATATATATATATATATATATATATATATATATATATATATATATATATATATATATATATATATATATACTCAGGTAGGCAAATTGCAGAGACATCATTTTTTTTACTAGAGTTGAAGATATTTATTGAAAAGCTAAATTAATTGTAGGAATCATATCAAAGAAATGATGAAGGACAAGTTAATAATAGGCAAGTAAGTAGCTGCTCAGCCACAATGAGGCTGCAGCAAAATGGCTGAAACCCTCTTTTATTATATTTATGCATAGTAGTGTTGTGTAAATATAATAAATAGTAATACTTTGTTGATAAATATGCTTCTTTGGATAAGTTGCATAATTATTTCCAAAGGGGGACTGAGGATATATATATATATATATATATATATATATATATATATATATATATATATATATATATATATATATATATATATATATATATATATATATATATATATATATATATATATATATATGCAAGCTAAGAAATTGATTGTTTATAAAAAAAAATTGGTTATTTTATCATATTCAAAATATTGTGAGAAGAGAACCACTGATCAAAACCTTTTGATTTTTTCAGTGAAACTAAAGTGACAGGGCAGTATTTTCATTTAAGAATTGAAGACATTTGTTCACCCTTGTTTTGAATGAGCCTGAAAATAAAATTTTACTGCAACAGCATTTGCTAGTATAACAAGATTGTTGTTTGTGATAACATGCTTTTACAGTCATATTTAATTTGTATTTATTTATAACATTTAAAAAATTCAGATCATTTGGTCAAAAAATAAAAAGTTCTGACAGTTTTGATAATTACAAGAACTTTTTCAAAAATTTCTCAAAAAAATTTTTTTTTTTTTTACAATTCCATCATCTTCAAAAGACTAATTCATAAATTGCTTGGTACCTTTTTTTATTTTTTCAGAGTACTTAGAAAGATGATGAGGTAAAATTTTCAATTCTGGAATATTTTTTTTATTGAATTAGCCTTTCAAGTTTTTTCTACATTTTGTTTCCCCACCCCTACACCCCTGGAAAACTGAAAAAGCCCAATAGCTCCCAAAAACCTATATATATATATATATATATATATATATATATATATATATATATATATATATATATATATATATATATATATATATATATATATATATATATATATATATATATATATATATATATATATATATATATATATATATATATATATATATATATTCAACAGACTAAGAAAGAGAAGGCACATAAGTGTTTGAAACCAAAGTTAAGGAACTACCAACAAAACAGTGTCAAAAGATTCGTAATCAACCAGGAAAATCTGAACTACCAATCCTCTGTCTGGCGTAATGAACCAACATCAGAATCGGCTAATTATTAGGTGATTTTATGTTCAATGTATATTTTTTTTTATAATCTGATGAAGCATGTTAACTGTAATTTAGTATAAAACCTCAAGAGGGGTTAAATGACTTAAAGTAACTCACTTGCAGTTCCTCTCCGCATTGCTTAAGCACCACTAAATCTATGTAGTTATGGAGATATTCATAATTATTATTATTTTTTATGCATATTCTAAAATATCACTTAACAATGATTGTCAGATTTGTTATGAAAAGAAAATTCAAAATTATATTAGTACTCTATTTCAGTTTTATAATTTAGAAAGCTTTATTTCTTTACTGAGTAACAGATGTAGAAACCTGATCCTTTATTTTAATGATTTTTAATAATAGAAACTCAAACTGGCTTCTGATACCCATATATATGCTCAAAATCTCGAACCAAAAATTAAATTGGGAAGGGTTAAAGGTTAGGTAGAGGAGGATGTAAATATTACATTTTGAGTGTATGTAAATGTGAAATAATTTCAATTTGATTTTTTTAAATTTCAGGTAAAATTGCAATTCGTTATCGGACTCTTTAATCTACAGAAGAGAGACTTTCCATTTTGGTAGTAAGTTCAGAACGAAGCATGTCGAGTGGTAGAATCAGAAAATGAAAGTCGTCTCAAATACTTAGTACTTCCGTCGCTAACAGTTTTCCCTTGAGAGTTGGTAGATTTTAATTAGTTTCTGTAAGTGACAGGTATTTTAATTTTCCTATTAAGGTGTTTAACTGCATATTTTTATGAACCGAAAATCGTGCCAACTTCAATTCGAATCAAATATTTTATAAATTACCCAAATATTGTGAAATTTACTGACTACTAAAATTATTTTTATTTAAATATTATTTGAATATTCATGAGATATATTTATTCTTTAAAGTCTTGAGTTTATATTTCACTTGCTTCATTTAGCTTTCATCTTTTCCCATTTATTCATACATTAATATGTGAAATCAACAGGATTAATGATAGTTTTTATCGGAAGTCAGAGAAAATTGGGAATATAAATAATGTAAATTTTTACATTCATAACTTTTAATTAAACTACATTATAATTAAATAATTAATTAAATAAATAATTAAAATTATTACAAATTTGGTATCAACTTCAGTACAATAAAAAATATCCAAATATATTTGATTGTCTTTCCTTTGTTAGATTTTAATTTTTTTTTTTTTTCAGTTACACTTTCAAAATCTTAAAAATAGTTTCTTTAAATGAAGCCGAATTTAAATTTTATTGCTGAAATAAAAATAATTTGAAAAGATTTTTAAGTGTTTTTGTCATGAAAATCAGACTATGTATTATTATTAAGTAATAATTAACTATTAAACGTAAGTGTGTTATTCTCCTCCTAGAGTTTATATTTTTTTTTTTTGTTATGATAGTCTTCGTTTAAACTAGTATTAAGTTAACTGCTTCAGCAGAACTGTAATTGTAATCAATATGCTATAAGCAGGGCTTGGATTGCAAATAACAAATCTGATAAAATTTGAAGTTGTAAATTTTTTTTTTTTTTTTTTTGACATGATCTGGTAAGTTTTAGACAAAAATGGTTAGAGTGTGAAGGTGTCGTAAAATAAATAAAATACCGACTTGAAAAGTTGAGAAACACTAAGTTATGACCTTTTAAAACGCTAGACTGATGCATTATTAATCTAGTTTATATCGCTGGGCTAATAAGAAAGTCTACATTCATCGGTGAAATTTTAGGTTCATTTTAATAGAAAATGTTTTAATTATTACACAAATGTATCAGTCTTGTTCTTCTGTAAGGAATGTAATGGGATTGTCGATTCGACACTATATATATATATATATATATATATATATATATATATATATATATATATATATATATATATATATATATATATATATATATATATATATATATATATATATATATATATATATATATATATATATATATATATATATATATATATATATATATATATATATATATATATATATATATATATATATATATATATATATATATATATATATATATATATATATATATATATAGTATATATATATATATATATTAAGTATAATATATATAATATATATGAGCTCAGTCGTTAAGTCTGGGAATAGAGAAAATATAATAGTGGGTGGAAAGACGTGTGGTACGAGATCTCAGTGGAGAAAGTGTGTGACTGGAGAGTTAAGAAGTGAAATTTATGTTGTAATTGCGATAGTATAGAGATAGTGACGCAACAGTTTGACCGGCAGAGAGTGGTAAAACTTAGAGTGAAACAGTTGATAAGATGAATACCAGATTACTCATTAATTTAATGAGAAGTGTGAGTTCTACCACCTCGGAGTGTGAGACATTCTACATAGAAAGATGAATAACACTTATAAAGAATGAGCAATTTCTAAAGAGTTAGAGAACACCCAACATTTTAGAAATTTGTTTAGAAAGAGAAGTGTAATGTGAACTTTCCAAGAAAGATATCGAGAAAAGATTCCAAGAATATTAGGATATATGAAGGTTTGAGTTGTAGTTTTGTGAAGATGTCGTCGAGTAGAAAGATAGAGGAAGTAAGTTTTTGTGGGTATTGAATAGAACCAGGTTTTCCTTATTCTAATTAGGAAATAAAAAGTATTAAGTCAAATATTAGTGACCCTTCGGTCACCCTTGTAGCATTAATTAATAGGACGTGTTTATCTTTCAAAATAGAAAGATTAATAAAGGGGTGGAGTCATAGGCGTAGGTAGTGGATAGGTGATGAGGTCACTAATAAAAACTAGGAAAAAATTGGTTCACCGAAATGTTAAAAAAAAAACAGATTACCAAAGAGTCAGAGAGAAAAAATATCGTCCCTTTCTAAAGCATTTTGACAATCTGAGATAAGATTAAAAGAATTAAAATGTGTTCAAATCTTCCTGTTGAAGATAAATATGAAAATTTTCGAAAGAACAGAAGATAAATAAATAAAACGACAGTTAGAAGGTTAGAAAGGGTACCCATTTTTCTGAACAGGCTGAATGAATGAGCGTTTCCATCAGAAAAAGAAGGTTGTAATAGAAAGACAAAGACGAAATGCTTTATCAAGTATATATATATATATATATATATATATATATATATATATATATATATATATATATATATATATATATATATATATATATATATATATATATATATATATATATATATATATATATATATATATATAATCAGCTGTATGTAGCGTGAATTTCTTGTATTGGAAGGACTTAGAATAATTTTGTTTTAATATATATATATATATATATATATATATATATATATATATATATATATATATATATATATATATATATATATATATATATATATATATATATATATATATATATATATTAATCAGCTGTATGTAGCGTGAATTTCTTGTATTGGAAGGCTTAGAATAATTTTGTATATTTATATATATATATATATATATATATATATATATATATATATATATATATATATATATATATATATATATATATATATATATATATATATATATATATATATATATATATATATTATGTATGTTTTTATATTTTATTTGTGTATTTTAATTTATTTTGTCGAGTTACTCAATTATAATTTTATGTTCATATTTATTTAATTAAAAAATGACGCCCTAAAAGGCATAAAATTAGCGTTGCTTTTTTATATAAATTTCAGAATATTTTAAAGTTTTATAGTCTATTTTACCATTTAGAAAAGTAAATAAAACTACTGTGAATACGTTAAAAATAAAATCAATGCAAATTTCTTTATAAATACGGAAATAAACATTAACAAAAATTCAATTCCCTATGTTTTGTATGTTAAAATTTCGGTTTAAGTGCCCTTCAATTTTTCTTGCGAATCTGGCAATTATTCTAGCAACTTTTACTTCAATTTTGCTCGTTGAAAATTACATAGCTTCAATGGGAATGCGCCGTCTATGTAGTTAAAGTCTATGGTATATATATATATATATAAATATATATATATAATATATATATATATATATATATATATATATATATATATATATATATATATATATATATATATATATATATATATATATATATATATATATATATATTATATTTTATTTTTATTTTTTTTTAAATAATTTTTTTATTATTTCCTAAGATAATACAAAAAGGGTTGCAAACTTTTCAGGCTAGTTTTATTTTTAGTTACCGTATAAGACACTAGGTCCAAAAAGTCTTTCAATCTCAATTAAAATGATAATCGGATATTGATCTTTATTTGAAGCCATTTTGCTTTGATTTAATCCTATTAACATTTAAATACTCTTCCAACTACGGAGAAAAACGTTTTATTTCAAAGCGAATAAAAGAATTAGGTACTAAAGTAAAGTGAAGCAACTTATAACTTCACAACTTTACTTTTTTCTTTATTTATTTATTATTTAAGAAACAAAATAACTTAATAAAAATGAAGCTACTTTATTAGAAACACTTAATTGGCTTTTCTTTATATAATGAAAGAAAAGCATTTATTAAATGTTGGCAACTTAATAAATACAAAGCTTCACATTATTCATTTTTATATACGGATATATTTATATTATAAATAAAATCATTTATGAAAAGTGAAGTTACTTTAAAACCTCATATCTTCGCGTTTCATTTTCTTTTCTTTATTTATAATTTTTTTATTATTATTTAAGTAACAAAATTATTTATCGTGAAATGAGGCAATTTATTTACTTATTTTTTGCTTTATTTATTTTAATTTTCTATATTTTTTTACTTTATTCTATTTTTACAGTAAAGCGTTTACGAAAAGAGATGTTTTCAAAGAGTAGCAGTGGTTTTATTGTTGTATTGCGTTCTATTTTACATGTATTAAAAAGGAAGAAAAAAAAATACTTTATAAAATACAGAACTTTCATTATGAATTCTGATCACGTGATAGCAATTTTTAAAAGCGAAATGATGTATTTAATAGATATATATATATATATATATATATATATATATATATATATATATATATATATATATATATATATATATATATATATATATATATATATATATATATATATATATATATATATATATATATATATATATATATATATATATATATATATTTTGTGTCACTCTATACTTTCTGTTACAACGACAATTCTCTTCCGAACTCTTCCATTGGTAATTAGGGAGCGTGTTATACTCTTTTCTATACAGTCTCATCCTTTCTCTGTCCAACACTCTTGCCCCAGAGTTAACAGTTTGCTCAATCTTACATATTATTCGCTGGTATGGTCTGTATGTAATGCATTCTCTTTATCTATTTTCTCAACTTTCTTTGACAACTTTCAAACGCAGTGTATTGGCACATGTCGACCTTTAATTTGGCCCTGGTTCAGAAATTTTACCTATAGATGATGGGATTTGGTAGGCCTACGGCTTTCCCCCACTACAGGAGACAAACACAATAAATACACACACACACACACACACACACATATATATATATATATATATATATATATATATATATATATATATATATATATATATATATATAATATATATATATATATATATATATATATATATATATATTATATCCACAATGTGTGTGTGTGTGTGTATTTGAACGTGCTATGATAAACTTTTAAAAAATCATTAATTATGCACAATGACCAATAATTATTTATAACAACCAGTCACTGTAATAAATATAAATTCTTTTAAATTTAAATAAATTCATCATACCAGAAATTAAATAAAATTTAAGGCTTTTAATTACATTTACCACAGTGTAATAAATTTGTTATAAATTCAAAGAAATTTATTACATTTATCATATTTACTGGTGATTAAAAATAAATTTATGAAAATAAAAAAAATAAAAAAATTATAAATATTAAGAAAGAGAAATTAAATGAAGACGATCTTCATTGAATAAATATAAAGAAATGGAATAAAAACTATCTTCATTGAATGAAAAGAAGACAAATTAATATAGCCTCGAAAGGCGATCTTCGGAAACATGTTTTCAGAACGGAAAATGTTTACCAAAATAGAAGTAAATGTGAATTATCAATATTTACAATAAT
>SEYY01019159.1:90000-92500 GCA_009176605.1 Armadillidium nasatum | reverse complement strand
CTACAAACAATTTTACTTCTTTTCGTTTGTGAATTACAAAGGAGCTTTCAATATTCTATTCACTCTTAGTGTTATAAAAATTAAATGCAAATATAATATCAATTAAGTTGCTCCTATGTATATATATATATATATATAATATATATATTATATATATATATATATATATATATATATATATATATATAATATATATATAATATATATATATATATTATATATATATATATGTATTTATATTGAAATTTACCACAGGAAGTGGTAAAAAATATAAGGAAGAGCAGTGTACCAAACTTTACTACTCTGCAAAAATTGTCCTAACGAATCGTTGGACAAATGGCAAAAATGTCACAGTAAAATTCTCAATAGAGAAAAGACATGTTAAGCATAAGAAAGTCGCTTCACCGATTTATTTTCTAATAAGAAAATAACTGAAAAAATTTGTTATGACATTTCTTTCCAGCCACTTGTCCCAACAAATCGTTAGGACAATTTTTGCAGTGTAGTAAAGTATCAGTAAGAAAAAAGATGTGATTAACCCTGGTTTTCGATAGTTAGAAAGATAAAAAATGAAGCAATGTGGAAAATCGAGTTACAAGAGTTTTCCTCAAGGGGTTCAGAAGAAAAGATGAGAGTAGTATAAGAATATATGTAATACTTTACGCCGTTTACCTTAATGTTCAAAGGTAACATTAACTGTAAATCATATAATCACAGTAGTGCATACGAAGAAATAAACAGCTGATAGATGTCCCTAGACCTTGGAAGCTTACTGATAAATCTACTGCCAAGACTAAATGATTCTAATGTCATATTAAATGAGAAATATAAAAATAATAAAATTTATAATATTGATCCTAAAAATAAAAAAAAATAAAAATAAAAAAAAAAAAAAAAAAAAAAAAAAAAAAAAATGCAAGATGTTAGAAGCAGTGAAACATCAAGAAGAGAAGAAGTACCAAGTAATCTCGTAGAGAAGACCTACACAACAAATAAATCCTCTGAAGAAACTAGAATTTAAAAAATGAAATGAGTGAAATGAAAATGATCAATTTTCAAGAAAATAAAGAAAATTTTTCATATAAAATATTATTTCAATACTAAGAATAAAAATCAAATTTAAAAAGAAATAAAGAAAATGATAATAAAGTAAAATTATTGAAATAAGAAAAGATCTTTTGAAAATGAATTCATATAATAATTTCAGTACTGATTATTTTAAAAGTTTGCAATATATATATATATATATATATATATATATATATATATATATATATATATATATATATATATATATATATATATATATATATATATTATATATATATATATATATATATATATTATATTATATATATATATATATATAAATTTAAAAAAAATTTTTTTTTTTTTTTAATATTTTTATATTTATAATATATTATTATATATATATATATATATATATATATATATATATATATATATATATATATATATATATATATATATATATATATATATATATATATATATATATATATATATATAATATATAAATAAGTAAACTTAAAAATTTTTAACCTGAAATTTAACTGTATTTTTCCTTAATAATAATAATAATAATAATAATAATTGGTTTTCATATTAAAGTCTTAATCATGTATATAATTACAATGTAAAGCACTAAATATTATGTTCTTTTGGAAAGGGATATCAGTGGTCTTCTATATCATCGTTTGACGTTCATCACAATACAATTAAAAATTAAAATTAAAATTTATTAAAAATTAATATTATTATTTAAACGTTAAATTATATACTAAATATTAGAGTGCGATAAAATTAGTGCATGCAAACAAACTTATTGGACTTAACAATGCTAATGATGACCAAAATTATGATAATTTTTTAATTGTGAAAATGATAATTATAATAATTTTCATTATGATGAAAATAATAACGATTATCATTATGATATTGATAATGGTAACGTTTATCATTATAATAATGATACAATCACGATTATCATTACGACAATAATAATAATAATAATAATAATAATAATAATAATAATAATAATAATAATAAAATCAAAAAATAAAAAAAAAAAAAAAAAAAAAAAAAAAAAAAAAAAAAAAAAAAAAAAAAAAAAAAAAAAAAAAAAAAAAAAAAAAAAAAAAAATAATTTTAAAATTTTTTTTATTTTCTTTTTAACTGAAAATTTTTTATTCGTCCTATGAGTCCAAATTTTGTTTCAAACATTCTAAATATCTTTTTATACCCGAAATGTACATAAAAAATTATCAAATCTATTTAGTTTATATATAGATACATAGGAAAAAAAAATTTAATAACAATAATAATAGTTAATAGGATAGTATTAATAGTAAAATATAAAATACTTGCAATAATAATACCAATAATAAGAAAAATAATAATAGTAATAATAACAATAATAAAAAATAATAACAATAAATAATAATAATAATAAAAATAATAATAATAATAAATATCTTTT
>SEYY01019159.1:82500-85000 GCA_009176605.1 Armadillidium nasatum | reverse complement strand
AAAACATGTGGGATAATTACATAAATTATCTTTGTATTCCATAATTTTTAAATGCATTTATTCTTTTAATTTTATATTCCTTCCTTGATCAGTGATTGGAGTGCAAAATTTTAAAAATAACTTGAATAATCGAGAGAGAGAGTTGACGATTGTTTTAATATATATATATATATATATATATATATATATATATATATATATATATATATATATATATATATATATATATATATATATATATATATATATATATATATATATATATATATATATATATATATATATATGTTGGGGTAATAAAAATTTTGCATGCAAAATTTCATTACGAACCGTTATATTTACGTTTTTTTTTTTATTTTAAATTCATTTCTTTCTTTCATCCTTTTTTTATTACGCAAAGGAATGCGGTTCGCAAAGATATATTAACTATTAACATCTTTTCATTATTTGTAATACGCTAGAGAGAAAAATTATTCACATAGACGAAGCGCATCCAAGATATTTCCATATAATAAACCTAGGTTTTATGAGATTAATAATGAGAGGTTCCTTTTATTTTATTTTATCCCCCTCCCCGCTTCTGCCCATTGGGGGGTGTCGTCCTTTCGTATTTGACAAAGCTTTATTTACTTTCTACATTATCTCCTCGCATTCCCATTTCTGAAATATTTATTTTTATTGAATATTTTGAATTAAAATTTAAGCGTTCTAAAAATGTCGTATTAATTGTAGGATTTAAATTATATTTTGCTGTTCGGATTTGGAAGCTCACATATGCTGCACGGATGAACACTTTAATATGATAAAGCATGTTATATATTTTTGCCAAAAATGAATAAAATTTATTTTTCATATGATAAAAAGTATTACTAAGTTGTATTGCGAAAAATATTTGGATTTGAAGAAGGTTTAAAACTCTTGTATTGTATAATTATATAAAGTATGTAATATATTTGTTCATAAAGATGTAATTTCTACTCTTTCCGAGCTCAATACTAAGAACACGTACGGTAATGATGGTATCCTTCCTGTAGTTCTCAAAACTTATGCTTCTGAGCTTGCACCCTACCTTTTTAAACTATTTCGTCTCTATCTTTCTACTTAAATCTTCCCTTCTTGCTGGAAGCGTTAGCTCATTCAGCTTGTGACGAAGAAGGAAGCTTCTCAACCCTCTAACTTTCGTATTAATTCTTATAACCTCCGTTCTTTCTAAAGTTTTCGAATCTATCCTTTACAAGAAGATTTGGAAATAACTCAATTCTTCTAATCTTATCTCTGATCGCCTGAATAGTTTTCGTAAATAACGCTACTGATGATCTTCTTTCCCTACTTTCTGACTCTTGATCCTCTACTCTTCGGCATTTCAGTGAATCCTTCGCTGTAGCGCCAAACATATCAAAAGCCTTAGATAGAGTCTGACACAAAGCCTTGATTTCCAAACTTCCCTTATTCGGAATCTATCCTTATCTCTGATTTCCTTTCCGGTCGTTCTATAGCATCTGTTGTAGACGGCCACAGCTCTTCCTTTAAATCTATTAATAGTGGTGTTCCTCAGGGATGTTCTTTCTCCAAATATTTTTCTATTTTTATTAATGACCTCTCTATTACTTCATCACCTATACACTTCTATGCCGATGACTCAATTCTTCATTACTCCTTGAAGCAACTAACCTTTGATCTTTCTCATATTTCAAATTGGGGAAGAAAAAACATGGTAGTTTCAATGCCTCAAAAATTCAATTCCTCCATCTCTCTATTCGACATAACCTTCCATACAACTACATCTTTGAAAACACACAACTCAAACCTTCATCTGTCCTTAATATTCTCAGTGTATCTTTTTCTCGTTGTCTTTCTTGGAAAGATCACATTACTTCTCTTTGTAAACAAGCTTCTAATAAGGATAAATTGTAGAGGAACAATGTAATTTTAAGTGCAGATCAATTGTTTACCTTGAAAATACAGGCAGAAATAAAAAATTAAAAGTCATTTTTATAGTTTCTTGTTTTGGAAAAGGTTTATGACAGAGTTCAAAGAGGGAAGTTGTGGTAAGAATTGAAATTTATGGTGTATATGGAAAATTATTAAATGTGATTAAAGAATTCTATAAAAACAGCAGAGCAAGTGTCAAATGGAAGAAAAGAGAAGAGTTGCTTAAAGCATTATTAAATAGAAATAAAGTGAATACTAAGTTATTTAAAATTCATTTGGGCAAAAATAATTAAACTAAGAAAATATATGAATCAATTTTAAAATTTTAAAGATATATATATATATATATATATATATATATATATATATATATATATATATATATATATATATATATATATATATATATATATATATATATATATATATATATATTAATAAATTCAAATTAATATATTTAATTTAAATGTATTTTAATTTATATTTTCCTTTACTCAAGCAGAAGCTATATTTTCCACAGACGCTATTTATACCTTCCTCCTACTTTGACTGTCACCAACGACAAGAG
>SEYY01019159.1:75000-80000 GCA_009176605.1 Armadillidium nasatum | reverse complement strand
TTAAGGTATAAGTATCAATGAAAGTTTTATTAATTCGATTATGGAAGCAACTTGAAATTGTAAGTTTTAGTTTACCATACTTATTTCCTATGGAAGACTAAAAATTTTCATCGAAAGTAGACTATATTAAAATATTCAGAATATGCCACTAGCTAATTTTTTGATAAAATTTGGAATTTCTCTAGATTCATAGGATTGAAATTACTGACTAAGATATAAAGATCTCCGATTTAATTTCTAATATTTTTAAACTTACAAATTATTTTAAAAAAAATAAAAAAATTTTTTCCATTATGTAAATGTGACGCATCAAATTGAAAAACTGCACATTTCAAAATTCATAAACTTTTACCTCTATGTAATGTTAACTTCCATTTTAGGTTTCAGGTCAAGAGAGCAAGAAAATAGGTTATGCTTCTACAAAACTTATAACTGCTGGAGTTTGCATTATACTTATCACAATCATATTGTTGCTACTACTTTTTTAAGTTTTTAAATTTTATCCACATGTACTTCACCGGCATATGTGAAACAATTTGCATAAACTTTTTTTAATATATATATATATATATATATATATATATATATATATATATATATATATATATATATATATATATATATATATATATATATATATATATATATATATATATATATATATATATATAAGGGAATGAATAAAAGTGTAAAATTATTTTGTATTTAAAAATTATTCCAAATATAAAAACATCTCTGACTAATTTCTATTTAAAAAAAAAAAAAAAATATTAACAGGTTTATAAAGTTAGTTTTCCAATAATTTTTTATTGGAGTATATTATTTCTTTGGAGGCACCAAAAACCAACTGTCAATGCATTCGTAAACCCAAGAAAGAGGAAGTGATTTAATGTGATTCATATCATACTTCACCTGTGGTTCATTTAAACCTTCTGCATAAATGCAATAATGAGAACATTTTGATAAAGGTCCATCAGGAGCGGTGTGATATGGAACTGTTTGATCGATTTCACTTATAGATTCTGGGTTAGGTTCTCGGTACAATGGAACACAACCACCTGCTTTAACAAGATTTTCTAATTCTTTCTTGGAAGGCAACATACCACCAAAAGAACCATGAAAATATATGTAGCAACCACTAAATAGTCCGGGTAACTGTAAAAAAGTTATTTGATAATGAGTGAAGTCTTCCACACCGTGGAAAACTTGAACGATTATAATAGAGTAGATACAACTGTGTCAAAATGAAGCACAAATTTAAAACAAAAATTATCATAAGTGACCATTTCAAAAATCTTCGAAACACCTCAACTGAAAGCTGCATTAATATGTTATCAAATGAAAAGCTGAAGAATTATATTAGAAGGAACAAAACGGCAGCGTGTGTTTACTAACAGAAAAAAAGGTTTTCATCAATAGGAATATAAATTAAAACATGAATAAAATCATCAAATTAGAATACAAAATAAATTTCATCATAGAAAATGTTTTTCTTCTGCAGTAATGTAAATTAAAAAATGAATACAATCATAAAATCTGGCAGCTTTAAGGAACCGAACCTAAATTATAAACTAATATAAAAAGGCTAAATTTAACAGTATAAAATATGTTCCCCTTTGAATTAACTCTGAAAATAATGGAAAGAAGAAAATTAACCAAAAAATTAAAAACAAATTCTTGAGTATTTGAATAGGATAAACATATTCCAATAATGAAAAATGAATAACATGCCTCTCTGTGATGAAGAGAAAAATAATTTAACTCCGGCCCAACTACTCAGATCAGACTTCTAACTACCAAATTTGATCCCAGTTTCAAAAATAAAAAAAATAAAACTTAAGATATGCTTGCTCGTATTCCAGACTAAATGCTTCAATTTCATGATTTTGATTCTGACTTCAAAGATATGCAATATGAACTGTATAACGGGTAACCTGAAACACCTCTTTCAATCAACATAATTTTGGTAATTCTATCACAAAGGTGGAATATAATGAGTAAAGTTAAAAACCTCTATCAATTAACATAATTGTGGTCATTCTATAACAAAAGTTGGAAGGCTTTTTTATTTTATTTTAATAATAATAATTAAAGGGAGAGGTGTAATACAGGCTTTAATAAAAAACAAAACAAATATCAATGAATTAATAATTGAGTTCATGATGCAGGTAAGAAAATTAGTTATAAATATGGAGATCTCCATTAGGCTAGAGATTTAAACAGAACTGTTCCTCTCAGGAGGAGAGATACCTTTGCTTAATTAAATGACATTCAGTCGTAGTTATTAGGCGGCTTTGACTAGATTAATTCTTAATCAATCAATACTTTCTAGTGAATAATAGTATGGTTTAGTTAAAAAAATGTATAATTTACATACCATTTTAGTAGAGTTGACTCTTCCTTTGCTAGGCGCTAAACAATTTGGATTACTTTTAGGTCCTTCAACTTCAAAGTCTGAAGGATTAACAAGACCACCCATGGTAAGACACGCATCTAACCCTATGAATAAAGTTTTTTTTAAAATATTAAAAAATGTACATTATAAATAATAAAAAAATAAAACACTTATAAATAATAAAGCTTACATTTATCAGACAATATCCATTTACCAGATACTACCCCCATCATATACTTGACAGTTCTTTGGCAGACTTTACTTTCATTGTCACAATTAACAATAACATGAGTTACATCATTACTGAAAAAAAAAGTTTAAACATAGTTATTTATCACTGTTGAAACATTCACTAATAATAAACTAAGGTGCTACAAAAATTTTCATTTAACAAAAAGATATTCAGGTAATTACCTGAAATCCTTAGCCAATTTGACTTTAAGCAATTTATTTACATTTTCTAATTTCTTTTTTTGATCTACTGATAATCCTGAATCTAAAATTACTATTTTACTCTGAAGGGGGCCTAAAGTTTGTTTTGGCACCAGCAGAGGATCTTTTCGAGTATCTAAGGCTTTTCCTATTATTTCAGGACACTTCGTAGCAGCTGATAATGATCTGCAATTAACACATGATAAAGTTTATTTACAATTTAAATTGAGGTATTCAAAAATTTCTGTAGTATAATAATTTAAAAAAACTATTTCAAATATTAATACAGCAAAAACTATGTCAATAATGGAAATAATTATGGACAAAATTTGTCTACAACAGTAACAATAAAAATAAAGCAAATTTTAAATAAAAGAGAATAAAAAAAATTACATGATCAATAAAGTTAAATTTTACAGATAAAATTTCCTATAATAAAAATCAATTTGAAATTATTTTAAGTATTGGTGATTAGAGAATCTTTTCACAAACCAGAATTAAAACCTCAGTGTTTAAAAATGCATTTGCTCATACAGTTAATATTACATTATTTAAAAGTATATTAGATATGTTAAAAAGATCAACCTCACATCTGTAACATCACTGGTACAGATAAAGAAGTGACTATACAAATATATATGAACTCTGTTAGTGAAGAATGGATTGTGCTTCCTACCTTTTCTCACTTCCTTTGAGTCACACAGACATGTGAACACTTGCTTTTGCTAAAAATTTATTTCTCTCTTAGTTTTATGGGATTCATGTTTGGCCTTTGACCTCTTTTATCAGTTACAAATTGAAAAAAATAAAAAATAAATAAATACCTTGGTGTTCTTCCCCATATATCTCTACTGACGTCGCTTGCTCCCCATTTTCGGAGAAGAGTTATAACAGGCACAGTTTCTGTTAAGACGGCATCATGTAATGGAGTCATATTGTTATTTCCGGGAACATCAACCATCGCTCCATTCTCTATTAGCAGTGAAGCAATATCTTCAAACCCATTACTACACGCTTCATGCTATATATATATATATATATATATATATATATATATATATATATATATATATATATATATATATATATATATATATATATATATATATATATATATATATATATATATATATATATATATATATATATATATATATATATATATATATATATATATATATATATATATATGTAACCCTAAATTAAGAGACGGAAATCAGCTTGAAAATATGTTGAACGCCAAATTAAAAGATTAAAAAGTAAAACACTAAAAATCAAGAATAATAAGTAAAATAAGTTAACTATGGATTAATTATTTTAGATTAGTTATTTTACTTAATATTCTTGATTTTTAGTGTTTTACTTTTTAATGTTTTAATTCGGCGTTCAACATATTTTCAAGCTGATTTCCGTCTCTTAATTTAGGGTTACGTTTGATATAATTATTAATTAGTGGTAGTTCTAACTAAATATATATATATATATATATATATATATATATATATATATATATATATATATATATATATATATATATATATATATATATATATATATATATATATATATATATATATATATATATATATATATTAGTGATGGGACAATTAATGGTCATCATCGTTAAATTTTTGCTGATTATTTGAAGATTAATTTACTTATACTGGTTTATAACATCTCACTGCTCCATATTTTTCTATTGAGAGTGAAAAGCTGTTTAGGAGTGGAGGTCAAATAAACCATTCAAGACGAAATAGAATTACCCCAGAAACTGGAGAAAAGATTGTTTCTGCATAAAGTTAAAGTACTAGAATTTTTAATGTCTATTCATGTTCGCACATATAAAATTTATAAAATCAATGTTTTGAAGATACTACAGGGTGTCCTATTGGTTCTTGGCCCCAGATATACGTTTATAGACATCAAAGTAATGGTCAGAATTTAATAAAATTTTCATATGAATATCTTCAATGAGTTCCAAATCATTTGGACGACGATGAACTCTGTAACTCGCTATTTTCAGTAGGATGGCGTAACTTGAATACACTGCCAATGTCAGCATGTACGAAATTGAGTCCTTCTTTGAAGATCGAGTCATTTCTAAGGAACTTTGGCCACAAAAGTCAAATGACCTAACCAAGCGGAATTTCTTTCTACGAGCTATGTTGGTAGG
>SEYY01019159.1:45000-72500 GCA_009176605.1 Armadillidium nasatum | reverse complement strand
ATTTTTAAATTCTCCTTTTTGTTCTTGAAAACATATAACAACATATATACTGTGTACTGAAATATATATACAAAAAAAAGAATTTAAAGACTATTATCAAAATTTTAAATGACTTTGAAATTTTCAGGAATATTTTAGCATATAATAGTAATAATAATAATAATAATAATATGAAACTACATTATAATTGTATTTCAAAACAAACTAACACTCACCAGCCATTGCATTTAAGTAGTTCCTGAAGCTTTTCTAAAGCTTTTCTTGTATGACTCCAAGGAAGAGCAGATAAATTCTTCTCTATATTCATACTGACTTAATATTTTACTATTAAGATGCACTCTTTTTAAAGCAATCTCTTACTGAGAATAAATCATATAAATCTGAGAAAATAGAAACTTCCTACTTTTGTAAATAAGAAATTTATTAAGCTGGAGATGGTAAAATCAAAAACAGGTTTTAAAGTTCAAACTATATCATTAAAGGGATATTAGAGAAGTATTTTCAAGTAGATTAAAGTAATACATTAGTTTACATACTAAATTTTCAATATATCTCTATTACAAACATAACCACTCAGCCTTTTTGTCAGGGGTCAAAGAGAAGGAAGAATATTTTCATTTTATAAGAAAATTATTCTTGCCTGAATTTTTTCCCTAAGGTAAATAAATATGTGGTAATACTTATAACTCCTAAGTCTTTCAGTCTTCTATAAAGCAAATACCTAACAATAAAATACCTGGAGCAATATAGCAAAAAATATTCTACCATTTCATTTGGGTATGCACAATAAGGGCAAGAAAATGAATAAGTCCTATGAAGATGACCGTTAAGACCTGTATGGCTAATTTGTAACCTATGTATTACTCTCTAACCTCCTAGTGTTTATAGGGAATATGGTACAATTAGGTATAAATTGAAGTCAGAATAAATGGAAACTCAATGTCAGTATATCCCTTCTTGATTTCCTCTTACAGATGTTTCCAAGCAAATATCATTATCTTATTCTCAAATGAAAAAATACAGATTTCTCCTAAGCATAACCAGCATTAATGATCTCATTGTCTAGGATACCCAGGATCCAAAAAAAATGTATATTCCATCCCTCTTTCAATGCCAACGGGTAAAGTCACTCCAGAATTTTTGAATATTATATCCAAGAGGAATTTTTGATTGAACATCGATAGAAATCAATGAGTCAGTACAAATAAAGGTAAAATTTTAGTGAAAGGGGCATGAATTATTTTTCCTTCTCAGCTTAACTACGAAAAGGAATTTTTTTTTTTTTTTTGATTAATCAACGAACAATAAATTATTTTATAAAAAAAAAAAAAATATATTTAAACTAATAAGAATAATTATGACTATGAACCGACTGGGGCCCACCGAAACCCCGGACATTTTACTGACCCCAGCTAAAAATCAGGGAAAACCAGGGTTTGCTGGCCGGGGTAAAAATTTCAAATTATACTTAAGGTGACAGTTCAATTTCAAAATTTTTTTTTTTTTAATTTTCAGCTGATTCTTCTAAAATTTTCAGAGTAAATTGTTTTTATTTTCCCGGTGAAAAAAGTCAATTTCTAGCATTTTTCTGAGTCTATAATTTAAATTTTTTTCCTTAAATTTGACGCTTTTTCAAATGAGTGGCAGGGCTAAACCACTTTTTGTAATAACCTGAAATCTGGACTGTATATTTAAAATTCTATGGGCTACAAAAACTTCTAACAGACTTTTGTTCCCAGAGTTATAGAAAAAATGTTATGAGCCCAAAACTGACCAACTATCAAATTTTTTTTATTTTTTTTTTTAAATCCATTCTTTTCGGACTAAAAAATAAATATATAATAAAAAAAAATACAACTATAACATTTCTTATTTTTGATGGATGTATAGAGGAGGGATAGGGCTACAAATTCCTCCCGATACTTTACTCAATGCGATTTGTTGGTTTCGAGATATAGCCTTCAAAAAGGTCCATTTTTGACCAAATTTCAAAAATTTCCAAAGTTTAAGAGGCTATATCTCGCTTCAAACAAATAGCATTTAATAATGCAGTAAATAAAAGTTGTTGCCCTGTCCCTCCTCTAAACAATTTTTACAAATAAAAGAATTAGTATGTATTGATTTTTTGTATTTTTTTGAAAATAATTTTTTTCTCTAGAAGGGTATGATTTTTACAAATTGTTTTTCAAGTGCTTATAACTCTAGACGTGATTTAAAAAATCTGTTCTCACCAATGCAAGAAATTGGGGCTAAGATTATTAGGTTAAATTTTTAGCTCATGTGGATAAGTGGTTTGACAAAGCTATTCATTTTTTTCAACTTTGGTTCCAAATAACTTTCAAACCGCTAAAGACTCAGAAAAATGCTCCAAATCAACTCAGAACTTAGGGGAAAATTCATATGCCCTGAAAATTTCAGATCAATCAGTCAAATAATAAAAAAAAATAAAAAATTCAAACCAAATATAAGAAAATTAAGATTTTTTTCTTGTTTTTCAATATTTTCTTTTCTCTTTTGATCGCTTCTTTTCTGATAGTGAATGTTCCTCTTTGTGTTTTAATGTTAGATGCCCCATAAAGATTTGGTTGAAAATTGTTTACTTGTAGCACCCGGAGTTCCTCTTCTAATATTCTGACTGCAGATGTTACATTTAGCTATTTCAAACCTATCCTGAAACATTGTAAAGTACTCCAATACTGCAGAAGCTGATCTTTTAGCCATATTGACAAAGTATAAACAAAATAGTAATTTTGAAATAATGTAGCTAAATGATACATTTGATACATAGCAATAAAATAACAATATGTATAAATACAGGTTATATTGATAATTTTATATCTTACATTTTTTCAAACTTTACCTTATGGTCTTATAGGCAAAGCTGTTGAATCACTAGTATGAATCAAAAAAATTTTTTTTTTAAATTTTTTTTTTTTTTTTTTTTTTTTTTTTTTTTTTTTTTTTTTTTAAAAAAAATGGATATAATAATTAATTTAAGTGAATGTTGGCCATTCTACTCCTTTCTTACAATTAAATAAACCAATTAAATTTATATCTAATTTTCTGAACCTAAAATTTCAGTGCTTTTGACCTCTTTACAAATGTTAGGCAAACCTGGCCAGAACCCCGGCTAAATTTGAGTAACCCCGGCCCCAGCCCCGGCCAAATTCCAGCCCTGGTCGGTCTCTAATTATGACGTCAGAATATAATTTGCCAAAATTATAAAAATCCCCTTTAAATATTTTGACAAGGTTGCTATTATAACTATATTTTAAAATATGTTGAAACTGTCCCCCATACCCCCCAACCCATTAGTGGTAATAAATTTTTTATATGTATTCCTCTCTCTCTCTATATATATAGTCATTTAATATGTTGCCAAAAAAAATTTGTTTTGAGGGGGAAGTAAAAAAAAAATATAATGGTAACCCATTAACATGAAAATACTGTCAACCTTTAAAGGACCACGTTATTGTGCGCATTTTGCCATATTGAAAAATCTTTTGACATCACATTAAAAAAAAATAATTTTCTTAATTTTTAAATTTTTTTTTTAACCAAAATGTTTTATTTATTTTGTTTTTCTTACAAAATCATGTCATTCATCGATTAACCATAAAAAAATATATCAGATCATTTCATTTTCATAGTTTGGTTGAGTAGAAAAAAAAAATTTGGGCCCCCTTCACTAAAGTATTACACAAATTAAAACCTTTTTTGAGGGGAGCATGGCAATAATGAAAGACAAGGCCATGTAAATTGTGAAGAGCTCTACAAATATCATAAAAAATACATGTCTTCCAGTTTCTATGATGTGGAGATATGCAACGCTGGTAAATATATAGCTGATATTGTTGAGCTGACTGGCTGAGAAACCTATCCATTAGCAAAGACATGCAGGAAGTTGTATTGATAAGGTCATTATATAGTTTTGCTTGATTAGCTCCTTTATGCCATCAGTGCGATAAATATCAAAAGTGATCTCATGAAACTAGGAAACTATATAGCAAACTACCAGCAACAAGATCTGGACTGGAAGAAACTGTCATAGTTTCTAACAAGTTCTCACCAACCTGAAGTAAATGAAAATATGAACAATTATTGTCTATAAATATATATAAAAAAAAAATTACAAACTTTGAGCTATTTAATAAAATTCCTTACATTTCTGCCACCATTGTCTGAAAAATGCTATGACCAACAATTAACAAGTTTTTTTTTTTTTTTTTACAATTAATAACATTCAGTATAAATCCAATCTAATTAATTAAGAAATTCGACAGATCTATGCATTTAAACAAAGTAATAAGGTCCGCCTTTTTCAAATCTATAAATGCCCAAACTTTATTGATATAAATAATAAAACTTGAATGCTCTTCATAAAGTATTGAAATGCTTTTATAACATATTATCTGAATTTGAATTATAATTTGTAAGTTACTTATAGTTTTCTTTTTGGAGAAAAAATTTTCAAGCACAACTAATTTTAATGTATACATAATTGCATATACAAGCTATATTTTTTCAAGACTTTTATTTTATTATTTTTTAAATTATAAATTCAAATTTCAATTAATTTAATTTATTAAAAAATATGTGAATTTATAAGCATGAAAAATTGCAAAATTTTTCACATTCTTTTCAGGAAATTATGTTAAAATAGTTTTCCATTCTATTCATTCCCAGTGCAATTAATTTCATCGAAACTGAATAACATGCATTGTCTTGAGAATCTAGTAATTTTTAATGTTCATCTTAGGTGGCTAATAATATTATTTTCCCTCTATTATTTATGCCTAATAGTGTAATCTCTTCTAAGAAAGTTATTTCTACTCCCTATAAGCTTAACATTAAGAAGGCGCATGGTCCTGAAGATATCCCTTCTAAGGGTCTTAAAACTTGTGCTTTTGAGCTTCAACATACCTTAATAAATTTTTTCAACTCTGTCTTTCCACTTCGACCATCCCTTATTGTTGGAAACATGTATTTACTCACCTGTGCAGAAAAGGGGAAATCTCTCTCGGCCCTCTAAGTATTGCCATTTTGCTCAAATCGCAAGTTTTCTAAAGTTCTTGAATCTATTCTTATCTCTGATCGCCAATATTTTTTTTTGTACGAAAAGTTCTACTGATGATTTTTTTTTTTCATCTCTTTGACTTTTGGTTATTTACTCCGTCATTTCGATGAATATTTTGTTGCAGCACTAGAAATTTCTAAAGCCTTTGATGGGGTCTGGAACAAAGCTTTGATTTTCAAACTTCCCTCCTCACCTTTGTTAATTATCTCTTTCTCTTTCTCTTTCTCTGCTCTCTCTCTCTCTCTCTCTCTCTCTCTCTCTCTCTCTCTCTCTCTCTCTCTCTGATTTCCTTTTCTCCGGTCGTCCTATAGCAGCTATTGGGATTATCTGACTTAGAAACCACTAAAAGAGGAAATGAAATAAACAGTTCTGTGACTGCTGAACCAAAATAATTAAATCCAACTAGTTAAAATATTATTAAATCCAACTAGTTAAAATATTAAATTCAACTAGTTAAAATATTATAGCCTATTAAAACATAAAAAAAAAGAATACTAAAATTTACTCACCATAAACAAATGTTTTATTAACTGTAAATTCGCTTTTACGGTTTTCCAAAAAATAACTATTGTGATATTTTGCCTTTATAAGTGAAAGGCTTTATTTTTATCTTTAAAGGGCAATTCAATACCAAAATGGCCTTTTAACATTTCTTTCCATTCAAGTTCTCAGGAATGAAACTCCCAACTCCTAATACCTCAAACTAGAGCCGTTTAACAATGTCAAAGTAAAGTAATTTATTAAATAGTACAAAGCCTGACAGGTCAATAGTAAAATATTAAAATAGGGAAATTTATTTTAAGGTAGAAGGTCTAGAGTTAAGACAGTCTATCAGTTCTAATTATAGGTTCAGAGTCTAAAATTTCACTCCCAAACATTCAAATAAGAGAAACCTCAAAATATAAAAAATAATAGGTCTTATTAAAATATATTACCTGACATGAAGTTCTGGAAAATTTTGACATCAGTCGTGGGGAAAATTTGCGAATATTTTTATTTATATTCACTTTTACATTTTGGTAATATAAACGAAAAAACAGAAAGGAAGAAAAAAAAAGTCCTAGAACATGTTAAGCACATCAAAATTTGATGTTGCCATCCAAAAGTAGATATTCTATTTTAGCATGTATTTTGAATGTATTATAGTTATCATATAAAAGAGATTCCCAACAAAGCTGTTGGAGACTGCCACATATCTTCCTTTAAATCTATTAATAGTGGTGTCCCTCAAGGATCTGTCTTATCCCAACTCATTTTTCTATTTTTCCTTAATGACCTTTTTCTGTTACTTCAACATTTATCTACTCCTATGCTCCTCTCAACAGCAGTTAATTAGCGTTAGGAAGGTGGTCTTGGAGCAACTTACTTCTGATCGTTTTTTAATTTCTAGTAGGAGCAGAGAAAACACGATTGTTTCCAATGCCTCAAAAATTCAGTTCTTACATCTTTCTATTCGACATAATTTTCCACACAAATATATAACAATTTTTAAAAACGCATTCTTGCGACTCGCACACAATCTCATCCTTTCTCTCTTCAACCTCTTGGACCTCAAACGTAAGCTCAATACCTATAGTCTTATATGTACCCCAATGGTAAGGTCTGGACATACTTCCTTTATATTTTTTTCTCAACTTCCTTTTACTTGTTTGTTGGAATATGTCAAATTTTTTTTTTTACCTCTGAAAATATATTTAAGGATTGGATTAGTATTTACATCTTTAGTGGAGATTAGCTTTATAAAAAATTGAGGATAAGATAGGGAGGCCATGAGGACCCTCACCTCAGTGCTGTTTCTATATTTATTTTGTAGTATTTTTTATAAGAGTTCATCCACTCTACTGTGATCAGACTGTGTCTTATGTTTATTCTGCGAATTAAAATTGTGACTAAATTTTTATTTGCTTATCAAGTAAGATTGTTCAGATCCGTTTCCCTATTTAATTTGGTTCTTAAAGTATTTAAAGTAAATAAAATCATAATGTAAGTTAAATTATGCATTATTAAGATTCTCTTATTTTATTGTGACAGGAATTATAATTTCGAAAGTAAAAATTTCTGCCGTTCTAGAATTAGAAAGGATTTTCATTGAAAAAACTTAAACCATATAAAAGTCATTATTAGAACATATAAAATAAAAGTGAGGATCTTCAGTGTTCTGTGCTGTATTCGCTACCACTCGTAATCAATATTAATGATTTGTATAAATGAATAAAATGTTTAGTTTCGAAGTTTGCTGATGATATGTATTTACCTTATCCAGTTAGAATTATCATATCAGGAAATAGGTGAAGGTTCATGCATGAGTGAGAAGCATTTATTTAAATGGAGCTCCGCCCCTGTACACCATGACTGAGTGAGTGCTATGGAGTATAATTTTTCACAATATATTTATATTAAATATCAATTTTAATATCAATGTATTGGTCATTTCTCCATTAAAATATTGTTTAACAAATTCAAAAGTGAAGTTATCATTAAATGATTTTTTTTTTTTTTTTTAGTTATATTGTTACAAATTTAGTATTCTTATTTAAATAAAATAATATAAAAAAATGAATAAGTTTTACCTTACTTATTTAAGTATATTTTATTTAAATGTATTTTGTCTTTAATATTTTTTGGTACTGTTAAAAAAAAATATATCACTTAGTGCTTAGTAATACTAATGTAAAAAAATAGAGTTCATTAAAAGCTACATGAACCTATCAAGAATGTCCTAATCAAAAAATAAAGTAAATTATGATTGGTTCATTCATGATGTAAATTTTCCTTGTGCGAATATTAAGGTCAACAATACAGTTATACATGTCACATGAAGTTTAAAAACTGGTTTATAAATAATTCAACTAAAGCCCTTTTTTTATTCATTCATAAATCTAAAAATTTAGTCATGTCATTTTTGTAAGGGTTTTTTAGAGCATCTTACGATTTTCACATCAGAATGGTTTTCCAAAATTTTCTAAAATATCATGTTTTCAAATCAGCTGATTCCAATTCAGCATAGTGGCTGGCCTCTCAAATTATTTAACTGAAAGAAGATCATGAATATTCTATTGTAAGAGAAATAAAACAGTAAAAAAAAAAAAAAATATTAATAAATCCTATTATTGACAAATTAAGAAGAAATAGTTACTGAGATAATTATTTTTTAATAGGCCTAATTCAGATCTACTAGTGATTATTAAATTTTTATTTTTTATTTTTTCTATTAATGGTTAAAGTTTGTTAAATTTTTTTTTTTTTTTTTAACTATCCTGGGAAATAACTGTAATTGTATGTAAACAACTAAGTACTGTGGTCTTTGATAGGTTATTGTTATCAAGGCTGGAGAGATGGAGCCATGGAGCCAAAAGGTTTTGGCAGAGCTGAAGTCATTTCTAGGATTGTAAGTGGAGCTAGAGCTGGAGCCTAGAAAAAGGAAGTAACTCCAGCTCTTAATGCATTAATGCTAATGTTATATTAGCATTCATTATTTTATTTATTCTTTTTAATTTTTATTGTAATTCATTACTTTCTCACTGTGAATTATGAGTTTTTTTTTGTCCATATATATATATATATATATATATATATATATATATATATATATATATATATATATATATATATATATATATATATATATATATATATATATATATATATATATATATATATTTTTCAGGCTAATATTTTATAATAATAAATACAGTAATACTGAAGTCATATAGCAATATAAAATAATTATAATTTTCTTTAAAATTGATTTTTAAGTAATATTTTCACAATAAAAACCAGGCAATGTAACAAATCATCAATATCAAAATATTTCAGAAAAAGGGATTTTGAAGAAAATAGTTTGTTCTGCCAAGTTGCAAAAGATGAAGTCATATGTGGATTGAAAATAAATGCTAACACATCTAATTTAAAAAGACATTTGCAAAGGCAACATCCTGAAATCTTTAAAATTGTAGAAGAATAAAACCAAAGTAAGGTTACACCAGTTACCCAAAACACTTCATATATATACAACCTCCTGCTTCAAGATTTATAGCAAATCAAAAGGTGATGATATCAATGACAGTTGAAAAATTTAAAATTTATATTATCCAAATGGTTGTAAATGCAGGAGTACACTTAAATTTCTTTTCCTCCAGCATTTACTGGATTAAATGGAAAATTACAAAAAGGTTAGGCATTTCAATTGATTTTCATGATGTCAGAAAAATGGTGATAAGTGAAGCTGAAAGGCAGAAAAAAAGGCTGAAACAAATGCTCCATGGGGAATTTTTTTTTCTAAACATGGATGTTTCTATTAGAGAATAAATTATTTTGCAATAAATTTCCAATTGACTAACTCAAATAGCGAAATAACATGTACTTTAGCCATTTGAGAAACACCAGCACAGCATACATAAGAATTTATAAGAAATCTAGTTGAAGTTCTCAAAGAGTTTGAATTAACTAAAGAGCAAGTTTTAGCAGTTGTAATGCATCCAACATGATAAGTGCAATAAATAAACTCAATGTAAACCCCTCCAAAAAAGAGACTGTAATACAAATTTAGATTGTGAATCCAAAATTTGTATCACTGACCAAGAAAATTGTGGAGGTGGTTTAGAATTAGAAATGGAAAATAAAACTTAAAAACTGTTGGAAAATAAAACATACAATGCTGTACATATATTACAACTCACTATAAGAGATGGTTTGAAAGGACAACATGTCCATACTCTTATAGCTAATGTACATCAAACTGCTGTGAGTGCAAGAACACCAAAAGTTGAAGCTATATTAAAACTTAAAGAAGAAGTTGTTATCTTAGACCAAGCAACTAGGTGAGGCAATACATACCTAATGATTAAGCGCCTTTTAGAACTAAAGAATACATTAATTGACATAACATGACTGATTTTCAGTGGTGTGAAGTAGAAGGGCTTGAAGCAATCCTTCATCCATTCTTAATGACTCAAAGATTACATACAACTGAGTTAACCCCTGACTTCTTTTTTAAAGAGTGGCAAAAAACTTGTGTTGACATTTTCTCAAATAAGTGAAACGATTGTAGATGCAATTAAAGAGTCAATGGAAAAAAAAGGGAGAAAGTTACTTAATAATGAAGTATTACTTGCAACCTATATTGATCCTATGTACCGGATTATGTTGAATGATGTACAGCTTACTAGAGGAAAGATAGCATTGATTAATACAGCAGTTTGAATGAAGCAATATAATACTTCAAAACAATCAGCAACTCAAAAGAATGAAGCTATAAATGCCAAGCACTTAATGCAGTTAATGAGCTTAATGCAAACCAACCTTTATCTTCATCTTATTTAAATTTTGAGGATGAAGCAGCTTATGAAGAGTTCCTTGTTTTGAAAGCCATACGCTGTTATGCTTTGTCTGTTATGGAGAAAATAGATAGATCATCAAAACACATGCCTTAAAGGAGATTTCACATTACCCAAAAATTATTCAGAATGTTGCTTATACAGTAACTTCAAAACCAACAACACAAGTTAGTGTGGAACATCTATTTTTGGCCCTTCAAATAATTGTCAAACTTACAAAGCTCAATGAAAGAGGATCTAATTGAAGCCGTACTGTTTTTTAAAACATTGATTTTGAAAATAATATAAAATTATTGTTTAAAGTTGTGCTCAACTCAAATGTATTTTAAAAGAATAAGATTCTGAGTCTCATTGACATAGAAATGTATTTGGGATGATGTTCCTGGGTGGAGGTAATACCTAAAAATAACTGTATTAAGAATTAAGAAAATCTTTAATACCAAAGGTGGAGCCAGAGCTGGAACTGGAGCCCTTTCAAATCAATGGCTCCGGAGCTGCATCCAGAGCCAGAGGTGAAGCAAATTTCATCAGCTCCCCAGCTTTAATTGTGATCTGTACTGTGTTTTTCAAATGTTCTAGTTATTTTTTTTTTTTTATCTATTAGTTAAAAATTTTTAAAAAACTTTAGAATATTAATACTCTTCTATTTTGTAACATATGTAAAAAAATATTGAATTTTAAATCTATATCTAAAAATAGAATTTGATTTTACCAAATAATTTTAGTTTTCTGTTCATTGTAGACAAGTAGGATAAAAATTAACAATTTGTTATCTTATAAGAGTTTTTTCCTTTGCTCATAATTTAAATTATATTACTAATCATTCATTTGCATTTCAGATGATATGAATATTACTAAGTAATACCTGTCAGGTTCTGGCTAATTTATAGATTTACCTATACTTTAGCAGTTTGTACATACAGACCTTATACATATTTTTCTGTATTTGCTATGGAAAAGTCATTGCAAAATTCAGAAAATAAATTACCAATTGAAGATGAAACTCTTGATCCTAGGGTTCAGGTAAATGATTATTGTATTGAAAAGACTTAATATTTAAAGTTGATAAATCTATTTGATTTTTTATCTTAATTAACTTATTTTCATTAAAAGCAAATAGCATCAGTGCCAAGTTAAACATAATTGAAAAATAATTTTTTTTTTTTTTGCATTAATATTTAAATTTTTTTAAAATTAAATTTTAAAAAATACAGTAGTAAATAAAGTAATTTGTAAATAATCATGTAAGCTAGATATTAAATGAATCTGATGATTATTATATATATATATATATATATATATATATATATATATATATATATATATATATATATATATATATATATATATATATATATATATATATATATATATATATATATATATATATATATTAGGTGGAACTTGAAAATCTCAATGTAGCAACAAATGAAATTAATCGCTTAGAAACTGCATTAGAGGTAAGATTTTTGTTTTTTCTTTTCGTTTCTTTCTTATATTTCAAAACTAATTAAAACATTAGTTACAGTACTGTAATAATTTACAACTGCACATATTGTTGGTGATGCGTGAATTAAAATGATATTCTGAAACAAGGAAAAGTTATTTTTTCTGAATGATCAGGTGATAATTAAATGACATGACAGCAATCCAATCTCTGGGGAGGGTGGGAATATGGCTTCTGTACTAAATTAACCTCTTTACCTTGTTTTGTTATGATTTTTATCATGGTAATGACATTTAATTATAGTATGTGATATTTATTACTTATCTTTGAATTTTTTTTATTTTGTTATGTTCCTCTATCTTTAAACAATTCATACAAAATTATAACTTTTGAAAATATTGTGTTGATTCTTTCATTTTATAAACTTCTATCCGAATATGTTTCTTCTATGCAAAACAAATAGTGCAACACTATGAATAATGGATAAATAAAATGTGCCCATCAGTTTAGTAGCAAATAAGTATAATATTCCATTAACTATAAAAATGTCATAAATTTGAGTTAAAAACTTCAATTTAGGGATTAAAACCCCAAAAATCAAATTGGGGTTAAAACCCACTAAAAAACAATTTGGTGTGTTCATCCCAAAAATGTTCCTAGGGATTAACATGGCAGGTTACCAGGATACTAGATTTAATGATAAAGTCGCTAGATCTGGCATCTTTCGTAAATTAAGTTTTTAGAGGAAAAAATAAAATTGAAAGATTAATTGTCCTACTAGTGCGAAATAAAAAATTATAAAGAAATTGCAACAGGGAACCAACAATAGATAAAAAAATTTTTTATGCATAACCATAGTATAGTATATGGCTTTTGTACTAAATTTACCTTTTACCTTGTTTTGTTATGAATCCTGTAGTTCACACATAGGAAATGGTATTGATGATATTTGTAATGAGTAATCCATATTTTGTATTTTCATTCGCTTTTTCCTCATGCCTTAGTCTCTTTGCCTAGGGGGTTTAGCACAGGGAATAATTTGGAGTACTTCAGTTTTTGTTAAACTACAAGAACAAATTTAAAGTATTGAAAATTTTGTTTTCTGTTATTAAAAGATTGATTGTTTATAGAAGAGTCACATTAAAAAGGTAATTGGATCATAATAACTTGCTTGATTTTTGGACCATTATCTTAACATATCCACTTTCCCCAGGCTTTCCCTATATATATATATATATATATATATATATATATATATATATATATATATATATATATATATATATATATATATATATATATATATATATATATATATATATATATATATATATATATATATATATATATATATATATATATATATATATATATATATATATATATATATATTAGGAAGCCAACAATTCATTCAGAGCAAGTTTAAACGAAACTTCTTCCCAACTACAAGCACTTTCTAAAAAGTTAGGAATTTGTGTTGAAAAAGCTCGACCTTATTATGAAGCAAAAGAAAAAGCAAAACAACTTCAAATAGAGTGTCAAAGGGCTGCAGTGCAATATCAGAGAGCCAATGGTTAGTTTATGATTGTCTTAGTTGTTATTAACCTACTTTTCAGTACACAGAATGAGTATTATGTAATGTTAATTTTAATATTTTAATTGTGTTACAGCAAATTTGGTAAAATTTTTTAGCATATATGAAATCATTTATATTAGAAACCCTAATAAAAATAATTTTATTGAAAAATATAAAATATTCATTTTCTATGAGGTCTTCTATGTAAGTAGAAGCTTGTGTCCTAAGCAATTTTGATCTTATATTTCCAACCATCTTCCCTCTTTATAAATATTTCTAGGTTGCACACATTTATGAAATTTTTGTCATATAGATAATTCTAAATACTTTTAAAGCTAAGTATATATATATATATATATATATATATATATATATATATATATATATATATATATATATATATATATATATATATATATATATATATATATATATTATATATATATATATATATATATATATATATATATATATATATATATATATTGTGATGGGACGATTAAAAATTGTAGTAAATTTGACAATGACTATGACATGGAAAAAGATTATATTTTAATGAATTTAACAGTTTTATAATATGGAAGAATTAAATTGTTGTGTATTTTCCTTATTCTTTATTGAAATGTGTAAATACATCTAATTTTAATATTTAGTATAAAATAGGGTGTCCGACTTGCTTATAGATATCAAAGTATTAGCCATAAGTTAATAAAATTTGTGAGTTGAGAAGCAAGATTGAATCATGAGGTCATGCCACTTGTCACACGTCCAAAATCAGCATATTCGAAATTAGTACTTCTTTGAAAATTGGGTAATTTCCAATGGACTTTTGCCGCAACCTTCCATAACATGGAAGAGCGTGTGCTGACATGTCTTGATGCTAGTGACAGTCACTTCCAAAAACTTGTGATGTCAGCATGATTCTCACTCAGCAAGGTTTGTGCATAGCAAATTTTATTAACTTATGACTAGTAATTTGATATCTGTAAGTACACATCTGGGGCTGAGAGGAAGTGGGACACCCTGTGGTATATTCAGAACATTGATTTTAAAAATTTTAATGTGAGAGAACATGGACAGACATGCAGAATTCTAGCACTTTAAATTTAGAGCTCTTATTAAATTGTGATGCAGAAACAATATTTTCTAAAATTTCTGGGGTAATTCGATTTTGTCTTGGAGAGAGTATATTTCGCCCCCATTACTAAACAGCCTTTCACTCAATAAAAGAGGGAAGAGGAGATATATTTATAAGCCAATATAAATAAAATAATCGGTAACATAATCAGCAGAAAATTGCCAATGATGATCGAGAAAATATATGACGATTTTGCCACTGACAATCGTCCATTACTATATATATATATATATATATATATATATATATATATATATATATATATATATATATATATATATATATATATATATATATATATATATATATATATATATATATATATATATATATATATATATATATAACTTGCTCCATCTTTCTTTTCGATACAACCTTCCACACAACTATGACATTTTCCTCAAAAACATTCTGCTCAAGCCTTCATCTGTCCTTAATGTTCTTAGCGTTTTTTTTTCTCGTGATCTTTCTCAGAAGGATCATATTACTTCTCTTTCTAAGCAAGCTTTTAACAGGTTGGGTGTTATGAGGCTCCTTCATGATTTTTTCATGCCACCCCAGTTGCTTGCTCTTTATATGGGTCTCAATTCTTTGGAGTAAGCCTCACACATCTGGGGTGGTTCCACACATACAACTCTTTTTGAAAAGGTGGAGTCCAGGGCTTTTCGTCTTTTAAACTCTTTATTTTCCCCTCTCTTATTCTCTCCAATTTCTTTCAGCTCATTGTATTGTTGTGTCACTACTCTATACTTTCGTTATTACAACGTACACTGCTCTTTTGAACTCACATTGCATATTTACTCCTTTCAGAAGGGCTCATTAGACACAAATTTCTGCACAGTTCCATTCTTTCTTTGTCCAACTCCTCAATCCCATACTTAACCGCTACAATACTTATTCTCGTGTTTTTAATTTGAAATCTTCAGAATTTTCTATCTTGTGGCTTTGAATCTCTTGCTAATCTATGATGAGATTCACCAGTTGATTTTTATCTCCTAACTACTGTTAATAATAAATTCTTTTAACTATCTAAACTCCAAAATAGAGAACATTCTTTTATCTTTTCTTCTTCTTTCAGAATCTTCATTTTGGGTGATTTAAGTGTCTTTCACCACCAGTGGTTTTCCTTTAGTTCTCAAGATTTACCTAGCCAACTTGCCTACCATTTCTTTATTCCTATTAACCTGTTCAAATACCTAATTATCTTGAAATTGAACCCAACTTAGTAGACCTTTTCTTAACTCATCTTATCCATATATTTTATCTATATCCAGTTCTAAGCTCCTTCAACACAATATCTTGATTTGTTTCCTCAAATCTTCGCAAGGAAAGGTTACTTCCTTCGGTGAGGAAAGATCTTTGTATCTCAGAGCTTCAAACTGATTTAACAAATGGTTGATCTTCTGTGATTTTCATCGAAATTGTTACTGCTTGGAAAAAAAGTCTCCCTCAGAGTCAGAAGAACATAAATCAAGTGAACCTCTCGTCATGAACAAATACATTTATTTCATTTACTCTTCTTTAAAATAAAACGAACTCATAAACCATGGGTTTGCTTTTTTGTTCTCAATTTCGCGATCACAGGAGCGCTACGTTCAAGAGTTACAGTTCTCTTCAAGTTCTAGATTCATATGCCAGTTATACATCATCCTGGAATTATTGAACATCAATTCTATGTTTCAATAAAAACTTTTAATGGAGAAAATGAAATTATCTCTCTGGTTCCTTCACATTGTTGCAAAAAATGCCAACTCAAACTTTCCTTCATTATTTCCCATCTCATTTCTTTTGATTGCATCACTTGTTCAAACATTTACTAAAGCTAAAGTCTTCGCTCAAACCTTTTCCTCCGTATTCAACCATAAAGATTCTGGAATTATACCTCATTCTCTACTTTCCTCCAACCCTTTTATGTCTAATATTGTAATTGTTTCTAAAAATATGATTTCTTCTCTTAGCTTAATTCTAAGATGATGTATTCCTGATGATATTCTTCCTACAGTTACCAAAACTTGTGATTGCACCCTACCTTGGTAAACTGTTTTATCTCTGCTTAAAATCTTCAACCTTTTGAACTATTCAGAAAAAAATTGGAACCCTCTCAACTCGCTAACGTCTTATCACTGTAACCATTGCTGTTTTAAAATTTTTTTTAAAAGTCTAACCTAATATTTGGAAACATGTTAAATTTTCTAATCTTATCTCAGATTGCTAGTAGGACTTCTGAAAGGAACTTTCGACTAATGATTTCCCTACCTTTCTGCCTCTTCTGCTCTTTAGCATTCAGTGAATCTTTCATTATGTTTGACACCACAGCAAAATACTGTTACAGCATCTGGAACAAAGCTTTGATTTGTAAACTTCTCTCTTTGAATTCCTTTCTAGTTGCTCGATAAATTTCGTTTGGGATCATTTTTTATCCATGAAAACAATCAATAGTGTATATTCCTCAAAAGTTTGGCCTATACTTTATTTAACTTTAATTTTATTTTATTTTATTTTATTTTATTTTATTTAACTTTAATTTTATTTTTTTTATTTAATTTTATTTTTACTTTAGCTTTAACTTTATTCTCCTTATAGGTAATGACCTGTTAGTAACTTAGCCTTCTATCAATTCTTATACTGATGACTCCACCCATCATTACTCCTTTTACTTGAAAGTACAAATAGCTAATGCCTGAAGGCAGTCTTGGAGCAACTGAGCTCTGATCTTTCCATGATCTCTAGTAAAGGCAAAAAAAATAGGTTATTTTCAGTACTAAATTGCTTCTCATTTTTACACTTCCACACGTTGCTGTAAAACCTTCATGACAAGTGACAAACTATGTTTCACATTTTCTTCCCTATATATATACCTAAAACACTTTTTTATTATTATTATTATTTTAGCTGTTCACCAGGCTGCACGTGAAACTATTTCTTTAGCAGAAGACAGGTTTTCTAACCTTAGAGATGGATCAACAGAAAGAAAATTTGATGCAGCTTGGCAAGAAATGCTTAACCATGCCACCATGAAAGTAAGTTGATATAATATATTATTAGAGATGTACCGATACCAGTAAAGAAGCCGATACCGATACGATACTCTATTTTTTTAGGTGCCGATACCGATACTTTAATTATTATAAGAAATACACAGTAATAAGATAGAAAATTTGTGTACTGCTAGGCAACTGAGGATTGCATTCAATGTACAACCAATACTTAGTCATGTATTTCATATTTGGTTGTGCCCAAGTATATTTTATAAATTAAAATATTATCTTTTAGGAATAATAAATGCAAAAATAATACTAATACTTTTTTTATGTTTGTGTTTATTCAAAAAATATTCCATTTCCATTTTCCAGTAAGTATTAACAAAGTTTAGCTACTCGCTTTTATGTTTTAACATGATTACAATTTACAAGAAGATTCTTTAACTAGCTACAATATAAAGAATAAAAATAATGAAAGAAGAGACCTCAATTAATCAGCAGAAAAGACAAAATATAAAAAACACTATTATTCAAACATGAAATAATATACTCCTTTAAGGTAAAGACATTACTTAGTAGTCGAATTCAAAGTATCGGAGTATCGGCCAAGTGTCGGCCATATTATCCGATACCCCAATAAAATGGCCGATACCGATACCGATATATCGGTATATATATATATATATATATATATATATATATATATATATATATATATATATATATATATATATATATATATATATATATATATATATATATATATATATATATATATATATATATATATATATATATATATATATATATATATATATATATATATTGCATTGCATGTGTTATTAGGTAATGGAAGCAGAAGCTCAAAAGTCAGCTAGTGAAAGAGAGCATCAAAAACGTGCAGCTGCTTACACTGCTGCTGAGAAAGAAGCGCAAGAACTGCAAAGAAAGTTAAAAACAGTAATTAACAAATCTCGACCGTATTTCAACCATCGGGCGGCTACCCAAATTAAACTCGAAGCGCAGAAAGATCAAATCCAGAAGTTGCAGAAAGATGTAGTCCTTGCTAAAAATAAATATTCTTTTACTTTAAGGAGTTTGGAAAGGGTAGGAACATTTACTTGCGTTTGGAATTTGGAAAATGTTAGTTTATTCTCTTTGGCAAATATTTAAGATCCTGTTTTAAACAATTTGTTGCATATATATATATATATATATATATATATATATATATATATATATATATATATATATATATATATATATATATATATATATATATATATATATATATATATATATATATATATATATATATATATATATATATTACACCAAAGATATCTGAGGAAATCCATGAGCTTCGCAGAATTAACATGAAGAGAGAACCTGGTGTTGGAGCAGAGATGAACCCTTCAGATGTGTTCATTGAGATGCCAAGTAAAGAGTCTACATTAAATGCAAAAGTTGTTGAGGAACAAAAGGTAAGCGTTTGCTCTCTCTTTTCCGAATGTTTAATAGTCATTTTATTTTATTATTGGTTAACTTATTTAATTGTTCTTAGCAGATTTAAGCTTTGTGTTAGTAATTCTTAGGGTAATAGAAATAGGTTTTGAGGATATCAATTTTTGCTTGACATTTATTTCAGGTGTCATATATTATTTGAGTAACTTTGAATACCCTATATATGTATATTTTATTTATTTATTTATTTTACCATTCACCTTTCCCACTCTCGTGGGGTGGTGCCCGTCACAGTTCACTCACACACACATCCACTCTCTATCTCCCCTCCCCTCTCACCACTGCCCTCCATCTCACTCTGTCCTCCGCGACTCTCCTATCTTCGTCCACATTCAAACCTCTCCCCCCCAATATCTCCCTGACCCCATCCATCCATCTCCATCTTGGCCTTCCCCTCCCCCTTCCTCCCTCTAACTCTGATCTCATCACTCTACCCACCATCCTATTCTCATTCATTCTACACATATGCCCAAACCATCTTAATACACCCTCTTCCGCTCTACGCACTATTCCCCTCTTCCATCCACATATCTCTCTTATTCTTTCGTTTCTGACTCTACCTACCCTCCTTAACCCACATATAGCCCTCAATCCTTTCATCTCAAAAACTTCTAATCTTTTCCTAATCTGAACATTTTTCCACCATGTCTCACACCCATGCAATGCAGATGGTAGACACATACTCTCAAACATTCTTACCTTAATTTCTTTTGATATTCGTCCCTTCTATATATATATATATATATATATATATATATATATATATATATATATATATATATATATATATATATATATATATATATATATATATATATATATATATATATATCTTAAACATCAATGTTTAAAGTTTGCTATAGGGGAATCGAACCCGGGCCCTATAGCACAAAAGCATAGCGTTTTACCACTACGCTGCTGGCGGTTCAAAAGAGAAATCCAAAGAGGAGGCTTATGAATTAACAAGAGCAACCTCCAAGGATTTCTCCCGACCGCGCTTGAGCGAGTGGCAAATGACCCGGGCTCGGCCCCCCCTTTCCTCTCGCAAACTAAACAGACAGACAAATATTAAGGTCTGCTAACTCTCGCAGACCGAATACATCTTAAACATCAATGTTTAAAGTTTGCTATAGGGGAATCGAACCCGGGCCCTATAGCACAAAAGCATAGCGTTTTACCACTACGCTGCTGGCGGTTCAAAAGAGAAATCCAAAGAGGAGGCTTATGAATTAACAAGAGCAACCTCCAAGGAAGATGTATTCGGTCTGCGAGAGTTAGCAGACCTTAATATTTGTCTATATATTATATATATATATATATATATATATATATATATATATATATATATATATATATATATATATATATATATATATATATATATATATATATATATATATATATTATATATATTATATATATATATATATATATATTTGAAATTTTATGGAAGTACAAACAGTGTTAAAAGTGTTGATAACCACTTTTTGCCAATTGCCAATTTATTTCTGATCAATGAATATGTCATAACTTTAGTCATCTAATATTGTTTTAGAAATTTTAAAAAATATTTTTAATAATATAGTTTTAACTTGTGTCAAGGATTGAGCAGTATACATTTTTAATTTCAATTTTCGCTCTGCCTTAATAATAGATGGAGAACAAACATGTTCAGAAATAAAACTGACTTTTATAAAAAAATCAATGAGGTATTATAAAGATTATGTGGGAGAATTACACATTTTAATATCAATTTTCACTCTACATTAGTATTTAATTTACTTTAAGAAAAAAAAAATAATAATTCAAGTAGGAGAACAAAAAAAGTTCAGAATCAAACTGACCTTTGTAAAAAATCTTTGAGGTATTTTAAAGTTTATATGAAGAGTTGAAGATTTTGAAATTATTCAATCCTTCAAATGTGAAGTTAACTAAAATATATTTTTATTTAGATGTAAATTTTTTCATTGTTTTTTTTTTTTTTTCTTTTAATTTTTCTCTTTATTTTCTAGTATTGGGACAGTTTGAAAGAAAAGCTTCACGAATTGAAAGAAAATGAAAAAATTATTGGTAATGAAAATACATCAAATAAGGATGCCTCTTTCTTAGTTTTTAAGGATAATCTATCAATCCCTTACCAGGAGCTTTCAAAGAACACCCGTGATGATGATACTCGTAGACCATTTGTTAGGTATGACAACATAGCATCTCTTGACACTAAAAATATTGATAATTCCTTGTTACCAAAAGTCAGACCATCTATTCATAATTTGGAAAGTTTGAATCGTACCCAGGTGAATGATGATCTTGATAAAAATTACTTGAAAGCTACTTTTGCTGAAATTAGTGGGTATGCGGAAAGAATTTCCTTGTCTGACATTTTAATAGAGGAAAAGGAGCAAGATGTTCCCCAATTAAGGACTGATCCAAGCGGTCAGGCAGATGAGCTTCCATTTTCTTCTTTCGAAGAAACTTCTCCAGAAAAGTTTTCTCTAATTGAAAACTCTCAATTAGATCTAAACAGAACCCAAGAGCTCCAGTCTACGGAGAATGAAACTATAAATACTGAAAATTTTATGACAAAATTTAAAGAAACTGACTCTCAAAATTTAGACAGCTATACCACAAATAAAGATTTGAATTTGAAAAAAATATCTGGATTTGAAGAAGATTTACCAAAGCCTAAAACAGTCGCTGATGCAGTTAAAAAATTTGAATCACTTGCCACTACGTGCACAACTGTACTTGACAATGGTAATGTTTTAACAGGTTATGAAAGCGAACTATTGTAGTGTTGTTATTTCAATGTATTTTATTATACAAACCAATTATTATATATATATATATATATATATATATATATATATATATATATATATATATATATATATATATATATATATATATATATATATATATATATATATATATATATATATATATATATATATATATATATATATATATATATATATATATATATATATATATATATATATATATATATATATATATATATATATATATATATATATATATATATATATATATATATATATATATATAGGGAGGTCCAAAAGGAAAAAAATTTAAATGTTAAATATCCCTCTTAATAGCCAAATTTTGAGGTAATTATATTAAAATTTATGATTGAAGTACAGAATTCGTGCCCGCTCCTTGAAAAATTTTATGTAAGTGGCTGATTTTTGGAAAAAGGAAAAAAGTTTATACCAAAATATAATTATTTCTTGTGTGTGTATGGGTGTGTAGTTTCTTCTTGATATCAGATATATTTAAGATAAACATTATAATAGAATGCTTCTTTCAGAATAAGAAAAGAATATTAAACATTAAATGGGTCATTGGAGAACCAAACTATTAAAAGAAATCCCATTAAAGGTCGGACCTTTGGAGGGTTAAATGTGTTATTGAAAGAAATTGACCAAACTGGCAGTCTTGAGAGACCATGAAGTAGCTGACCAAAAATTGCTTGAACTGAAAAGAGCATTTGTGAAGTTGAACTGAGAATGCTTGGCAAAGAAGACGAGTGAAACACATGAAACATCTGCACAAATTTCATAATATCTCGAAATATTTAAAAGTAACATCATTTAAGAAGGTTGATCCTTACAGGAATATGGCTATATATATTTTGAGTGATAATTACAAAACTAGGCGAGTTATTCGAGCGAAGAGGTTATTGAAACATATTACCACCCTCAAATTGAGTTCCTGCTTTTTTTTTGTGTAATGTAATGATATTTACTATTAAACTGCTGCATTTGAACTCTATGACAATTTTATGCTGATCTTGCTAAAATGTAAAATTAGATTTAAGAAAAGAACTGTACTCTGTGAAAACTCTCTTCCCAAGGAGCATAAAATAATGTCCATTGTCGTTTCTAAACGTGATAAAACGCCAGTTTATTTCGTTAACTTCAGTTAAAGGTTAATTAGAACCTAGGAAGTATTTATTATTGAATAGTCTTGGCCAGAATGATATAAAAAGGAAACCTTAAATTACTGATAATTGTTTGTTTTTTAATAGGATAGAGCATGGATACACAATGCAGTAAATATTACTGGTTACGTAAAAGAGTATGTCTCTGAAGTAATTTTGCCTGAGAATTTATCTCCGAAATATCCCATATATTCATATCCTGTTGAGTTTGGCGTTTGCGAAAACTCATCTCGAATGTATTTTGCAAGAAAGATCAAAAATACTTCTGACCTTGAAAATGGTAGATTGATCAATTAAGAATACGGAGAAAAGTGGTTGAATTATATGAAAAAAAAAAAAAAAAAAAATTTCAGTTCTTTAGTGGCAGCATTTACAGTTTATTTTCTTCACTAATACATTAAATTTAAAATTTTACTTTTTTTTTATCAATTCGTTTCATTTTGACAAATTCAGTAAAAAAATTTAATTCCTCAGTGAACCGATAATTTTTTTCCTTTTCATAAAAATTGTATTTTTTGAAATCTCGCAAAATTTTTATAACTGCTAATAGGCATAAAAGAAATTTGCATATTTATTTTGGGACCACCTGTGTGTATATATATATATATATATATATATATATATATATATATATATATATATATATATATATATATATATATATATATATATATATATATATATATATATATATATATATATATATATATATATATATATATATATTTTAAAATTACACGGTATTATAATAATTTCGGAATCGAATTCTAGATCTCCTTTATATATATATATATATATATATATATATATATATATATATATATATATATATATATATATATATATATATATATATATATATATATATATATATATATATATATATATATATATATATATATATATATATATATATATATATATATATATATATATATATATATATATATATATATATATATATATATATATAATGGAAACTTAAATCTTAACATAAACCAGTGCCTTTGTTATATTCTGTATATTACTTTGCTGCTCTTTGATATTATTTATTTTTTATAATGTACTGTATATTCGTTGCGTTTATTTCATGATGATTTTATCTTCAAGTATGATATGTAATAATAGCAACTTAATTAAGTGGACCACATGCATGTTACGGTTTTTCTATTCATTGAAATAAATTTTCGATGGACATTTTTTTAAGTAATTGAGAAATTGTAAATAGCTTTAACCTATCATCTAATTTTCATCAAAAGACTTTTAAGTAGGCATTCTTTTTATCATTAGAAATTATCGAAATGAAAATTAAGGAATATACCATAATTATTTTTGATATATATATATATATATATATATATATATATATATATATATATATATATATATATATATATATATATATATATATATATATATATATATATATATATATATATATATATATATATATATATTATAATTTGTGTTTATGTAATTTCCTCCCTCTCGTTTATTTTCTTTGTGGGTATTGTGTGTCAGTGTGTATAAATATTTAGGGTATTGTTCTGCATTCCCTATTATTTTTGTCTTCAATTTAATTTGGTAAGTAACTATGTTTAGATGGTGTGGATTTCTTTCGTGTCTTTCATTGGGTGCTTGTGCAAATTTTGACAGGTATTCGTACAACACAATGAAATTTCACTGTGAACCCTTATAATAGGCGGACTTCTGTTTTTTATTAATGATAGTAACTGATAGAGATAGAATCCGCTTTTCTTATAACATTCTTAAACCTAGGAAATATATGTGACACATGCATTATAAGACCAGTGTATCTCTTGACGAGATATTTGGAAACTTGACTGACCGGCACTCAGATATTTTCAACTATCCAGTTTAGAATTCTCAATAACACATCTAAATAAATCCTATCGTAATAATCTGGTAAGATTTCTCCAAATTTAAAGTACTTCTTTGGAGTCTTTTGTTATTGTTGTTGACGTTGCGACTTCTTTTCACTAAAGTTTTAGGTTCGGGTTGATAAATTGTAACTTTATATCAATTTATTTCAAACCAAACCCACCTATGGTAAGTGTTATTTATGGTGTCAACACTCCCCTTCCTATGCATGTTGGACACTTACTCGTAATTTAATTAAAATAATTTCACATACCAACGATACTTGAAAGCTTTTTATTTTATAATAGATTTATATACTTAGGCATATTTCTTTTAACTCCTTAGCCATTATTGTTCAGTATTAGAAAAAAAAATAACTTTTTCTTTCTTATTGACATTCCTTCACAACTAGTCCACCCTGTCCTTAATTTCTTTGGTGTCTCAATTTCATTAATGCTTCAATTTTCTACTACAAGGATTATTCATCTTGCCTGATTTTTTAATTCCACAGCATTTTTTATACCGGCTTTGATGTCCATATTCTCCTAAATAGAGTGTTCCAAATTTATGTAAGGTGTGAATAAAGTTGCTAATTTAGAAATCGCAATTTTCAAGCGTTGATTGTTAAACCAATACTGCAGAAATTGTATCAATCTTTTTGGTATTTTGTAGAATCCTGTTTCTGCACGAGTATTACTTTCGTGAATATGGGAATGTTAAAAAATTTATGAAATTCGCTTAATAACGGCCTTTCACATGAAACTAGTTTTTATATTCCAGTATAGCATTTTAATTAATTGCTTTAGTAAAGGTTTCAAACTAAATTTTGTAGTCTGTGCATCACTCCTATAAAATCAGGCAGTCTTGGGAGAGAAGCGAACACCTGGAGCAGGAGGAGGTTTTGTGGCTAAGTTAAATCTCAAATTTTTGAGGAAAGGGTAATGTACAGATCGGAGTTTGATCAAGCAGACTGGCGTGTCAGTCCGGTTTCTGCTTCTCCCCATAAATTTTTAAATGGGGTACTGTGGATTGTGCTTGTGTGTGAAAGTTTTATTATGAATTATTTTAGTGAGTTTAAAATACTGTAAACCACGTACTACTGTAGAACATTGCCGGGATATATATATATATATATATATATATATATATATATATATATATATATATATATATATATATATATATATATATATATATATATATATATATATATATATATATATATATATATATATATATATATATATATATATATATATATATATATATATATATAATTTTTTTCACACACACACACACACACTGTATTAGTCATACTCATCACCAGACAGCTGTTTAAATTCTTGATACAATGGGAAATGTAATTACCTACAAGTTTTAATGCTTATATCATTCATTTAGGAAAATTCAATTGATACATTGCAATGAATGAGTGTCCAATAATGTTTTAAATTCATGTGTAATAACTTTTTTTTTATTTCATTCTATGTGAATGCTTCTTTCACATACTTTCGATGCTCATGATCTTCATAACATCTGCATATTAAAACATAGGCATATGCATATATCGATATTTATGAATGCAAAAATAGGCATATGCATATATCGATATTTTTGAATGCAGAAATTAAGTCACTACATACATAAGTTGTGCTTTAATGAAAATTCGGATATGGCTTAGATTGTAATAAAAACAAATATTGATAAAGATTTTGATTTACTATTCACTGCCTTTTGTATATATATATATATATATATATATATATATATATATATATATATATATATATATATATATATATATATATATATATATATATATATATATATATATATATATATATATATATATATATATATATATATATATATATATAGAAATTAAATTTTAATTGTCTAGTTCATTTCGAATAAGATGGTAAATTTTATGTGGATCATTTAATGTAGGTGAGAATTTGAAAGAAAAATGACAATTGATCACTATGAAAATTGGTCATGTTCTCATATGATGATCTTTGTATCCATAGTACACACACTTCTCACATTTAGACATTCCTTTGAATATACAAATTCATATTTGCAACAACTGTATTATGTGAGAAAATACGTCAGCAACATTACATACATTTCTGTATAATATATATATATATATATATATATATATATATATATATATATATATATATATATATATATATATATATATATATATATATATATATATATATATATATATATATATATATATATATATATATATATATATATATATATATATATATATATATATATATATATATATATATATATATATATATATATATATATATATATATATATATATATATATATATATATATATAAACATTGATAGATTTGTATTATGTACTACTTGTAAATTTTAATTTAATATTATTTAAAATTCTCTCTTATCATTTGTACCTAATGACAATATATTAACTGCCTCATCTAAATGTTTAATATTTTATTGAAATTATTATTATTAATAGTTTTTTTTTTAAATATAATTTATTGAAAACGTCTGTTATATGTTTGAGAATGTTAATACACAATCACAG